>JARHVA010000146.1:3880000-4017500 GCA_037957365.1 Torreya grandis
TCCATTCCATTGGCAATAATTTTTTAATGAATAATGCAAGTGAGAAATTATATTTGATAGCAACATTTTCCATGCATATATCAATGAACACATTGACAACTATCTCATAATAATGAACACAATCACAACTAACTATTTAGTTTCATGCTTCCATTTATTAATATTATCGTAACAATTCTTTATAAAACCCTGAAAAAATGTATAATGTTTTCATTCAACTTAATCAAAATTTAAAGTTCCTCATTTTAGTAGAAAGAGAATATTGTTAAAAATAAAAACAATTCTAAATAAGATGAAGGTAGAAGTGAAAATGATTACCATGTTAGGGCCACACATGCATAAACATCAACATATGTAGCTATAAAATGAGTATAATGTATTGATCTAGTATTTATCTCTTCTAGGAACAACACCCTTGATGTAAAAAAAATAGGGTATAACACTTCCTTAGTTTAGTTAAATATGGTTAAATAAGTGGTGGTAAAATAATATAATATTAATGCTTACCTCACTTTCATAACATGACAAGAAAAATACTTCAAACATATAAAGATAACTATAATAATCAAATGCTAATCTAAAAACTAAAATATGAGTTTACTCTCAATAAGGGAAAATAAGTTTTAATTTTCTTACACTCTCTTATCAAGATAAATACTATACCCAAGTCAAAAACTGAACCAAACACAAGTAATTATACCATGATGAATGTTACTTTAGCAACCTTGTTTAATTATATTTTTAAAATTTGAAGAATAAATAATTATTTGTTCTCATTGTTAAGAAATTAATACAAACTATATGTTCACATATTTCACTAACTTACAATTATTCCCTCAAGTTACATGCTCCAAACTAAATACATAATATAAATGAAATATGTGTTGTTCCTACCTAAAATAAATTCATCTTTGGGGCCTTTGTAAATATCAGTACACAATGTTCAACCCAACAAGATTCTAATGAGGATATCTAACTTAGAAATGTTAAAACTATCACACAAACCTCGACAAAGATTAGATAACAAAACATATAGATAATTAATAATCCAATATATCCTACTATCCAAACGTATTAGAAATAAAATTTATAACATTGAATGTGAAGGATTCTAAATAAAATTACTAAATACTTACATACTTTCATGAACAACATAAATCAAAATAATGACTAGTGGTTCATCCAACAATATAAGATTTTTTTGGTAGAATGTACTATATCAAAATTAGTAGGTATCTCATATCACTTAAAATCCCAATCTTAAGAACTTTCACCTTCATCTTGCAAGATCAAGCACGTAATAACCAACACATTCATAACTATTTTGACATAATGCCTAAATCCATATATCTAAAATCACTATTCTTGAATGATATAAATTTCCTAGTTATAATTTATAAGTCCATATAATCTATGGAAACATAATAATAAACAAAAATTGCACTACATATTTTTTTTTATTATATAATTAATATATGTCAAATGAATTTTGAGTAAAAGTCCATAAAATTATAACAAAAATGTAATAGAGGGCATAATAATAGAGACCACATAATGTATATTTAAATTTTGCGTTTATAATTATAAATTTATAAACCTTTAACTTAGGTTCATCTTATAATTTTTATCAACCTAATGCTTCATGACATGGATAAATAATTAACTTGAAATGATTTTGATCTTAATAAGTTTACATGGATGAACCTTTAACTTAGGTTTATCTTAATAAGTTTACATTTACAAATGGTGTAAACTTATTCTCATGCCTATTCCATAACAATGATGAATGGGGTCCCATTGGTGTACATCTCGTGAAAATTAAACAAACACCAAAGTTTCATGTTTTTTTGACACATATATAAATTTAGATGTTGGTCTCATATGCCATTTTATAGGAGGTTAAGTGTATTGAATTGAACTAGAAACTAACTAAAATTTATTTATAAACATTTAAAATATGTATAAAACAACCTATTTAATATTTTCATAGAATTTAATAGTAAAATCTAATGATTTATTCCTCATAACAATCCTAAGTAAAAAAAATGCATTGGAATAACTTCAAAAGTGACCATAAAGATTTCATCCAAACATTGAATTTCTACATAAGTTTTGGAGAGGATAATCTTTAACATGTAAGGTTAATATTTAATGTTTTATATGAGTTAAATTTTGTGGTGATGTACATTAAGTGGATATAAAATATGGATATGGGAATTCAATGCATTATGTGTACCACATTTAGTTTATGCAATCAATTTATAAGTCACAACTTTTTCATGGCCATCTATTGAAATAAGTTGGAAAGTGGTGCAAATTCTATCATTACTAACAAAGAATAAAAAAATAACCCTCATCTCAAATACTCATGGGAGGTGTGGAAGGGATGGCACTTAATTATATATTTATTAGTTAAAAAACATCCACAATACCTTAAAAAAGGGTTAACAAAACATTAAAAATAAAGCATATATTTCATTTGTTACTAAAAAATGAATCAAATGAGTGACAAATTACATACCATCAATGATATCATATGGAATTAAAAAAGAATTTTGAGTATAAAAATCCTATTGAAGATGTAAATTAACACCTTTTTGAATCTTTTAATCTCTACCAACAAAACCAACATGGATTTTAAACATTCTTTCCCAAAAAAATGTTTCAATATTTACATATATTTACTAAAAATTCCAGCACTTCCATAGGATATGTGACTCTAAGTGACTCATATTTATTCATTCTAAGTAAGTTATCATAATAAATATAAACATAGGTACCTAATTTTATTTTATAATAAAATGACTTTGAGACATTTACCATTATAAATTTCAAACAAAATTTTGTTCATCTTCACAAAATTACCAATTGTAAATAAGGGAGGCACATCTAAATTAGGCCCCATATAATACCCTCACTAGATGGTTCTAGTGGTAAATATTTAGTGATGATCATCAAAACCATTATTTTATAAAAAATTATTTTATTCCACTTGATTAAGGATTGTGCAACATAATCTTTCCATTTTAATCTACATAAACCATATGCAAAATAAAAACATCAACATACTTTATGTCCATGTATCACATAAACCAAGAGTGTAAAAATTGGGATCATTATCATAATAATATAGGTTATTAAAAAATATGTATCCCATGTGTGAATCATCAATATACATGCACAAAACTATATTTTTAGAACCATACTCTTCTTTATTTTTTTAATTTTATCAAATGATGGAATAATGTGCCTAACATGTGTATTTGATCTAATTATAAGCCCATAAGGTATGGGATTTTCATTATAATGGATCTAAGACACATCCCCACTAGATGACACCATATTAATTGTAGATTTTCTTTTATTTTCTCTTATAAAATTTTATTTCTAATGTTATTTTTATCAATGTGACATATCCCTTGTCCATTGCTTCTCAACAAAATATTTATCCATTATATTGTGACCAGCATACCTCTATTTATTAAAGGTAAATAGGGACCCTTTTTTGGAAAAATTAATATACTTTCTATGTAAAAAACATTCCTTTATCTCAATTTGTTAATTGGGCAAATCTTAGTTTCATAGTATATTTTGGGTTTAATTTACATTATAACCTAGTTTAGGCTCTAATTTAATAAAAAAAGTGACAATTTTATTTACGTGTATTGAGTTTCATTATGAAAATTTTTATTAATATTTAAAAAATTCAAAATTCACTTTATATTCACATACCATTTATATTTCCTAAATTGACGACCCTTTAAACATACGCCTACGTCTAAAGGTTCATATTTATATTTAACTTTATATCACTTGAACCCTATTATGTTTGCAGACTCAACCATAATATAAAATGATTTTATATTTCAATGGATCCACATATACCTCATTATATTTAAAATTCATTATCAATTTCATGACCCTATGGTTGTTATATGATCACTATGTGGAGGATTTTGGTCATGACTTTATTAAAGTGATCTATGAATATTGCTCAATGTTTTTTACTATAATTTAATTGTGTCCCCTTATTTCATTTTACAAGTAAAGTAGAAAACTTGATAGAAATATAAATTATATTTAAACCACCCATATATCTATATAGTGTGTTTAAACTAAAATCAACCTCATGAATCGATGGCCTTTATTTTGTTTGTAGGATATAATGGAAATTTAACGCCTATGGATTATAAATTAAAAGAGGTCACATGTAATTATAAAGTGTAATTAATGTTAAAATAAGTTTTTGGCATTCATAAACATATAGTACCAAATATATAGTACCAAATATATTTAATTCATAATGATTCATTTTCTATTTATTTTTAGGTGCAACCAAAGCCAAAATTTATAAGAAGGCATAGCCATTGTTGTTGCAACCTCAAACATTTTTAAATTAGAGTGGCCTAATATTTAGTTATAAATTAAATATTTTTTTTATAGTGGGTAAAAAATGTTTAAACATGACATGTTAGTTGCCACCATTGGAAATGTGAATTAATTGTGACCTGCTAGTGCAAAATTAATAGAATTTATGTGTTAGTTTTGATGTGTTTGTGACTTTAATCCATGTAATATATTTATAAATAATTTTTAATAATATTATTATATAAAGATATATTTCTAGTTATGTGCCTTAAAACAAATCACCAAAATATTAAAAGAAGTAAAATTTGAGATATCCTCATAAGCTATATATTTTCATTTCTCAATTAGATAATTTTTTTTGTCTTTTTAATTTAAAGTTTTCATTCCAAAATTTGTATGTTGCTTATAAATGAGTTGATTAGATTTTATTTTTTCTATTATAATAATTTCCATGGTAGACTTTGGATATTATTAAATCTTTGTAGATGGATTTTAAAATCCTATTTTATAAAATAAATTACCTTGCCAAATAATGTCTATGAAATTTACTCATATTATTAATTGCTTAGTCTCTAACATTGTATTTTTTTAAAATTTAAGTTGAAAATTTTTATTTAAAAAATAAGAGTTTAGTTTCATATTAAATTAAAAGTGTCACATCCTATCCCACTCTTTAAATAAAATACATTAGTATTAGTATGGTAAGTGAAATTAATGATTAGTAATTTCTAATTTTCATAGTATACTTGGATATTTATGTTGTATGATTGATAGTTTTTTTTTTTTTTTTCATGATCAATTATGTTGGAAGATATTTGCATATGTTTATGAATTTATTATGTTCTATGATCATGTATGACTATGATTTTATTTTTAAATTTGATTTACATTATAACAGTTCACTGATATATTTATATATTCTAAATATTTGATTATTTTTTTAAGCTAAAATTAAATATCTTTAAAAAAAAAAAAAAAAAAAAAAAATCAAAGTGGTTATAGGAATCTCTTTCCCTCATAGATTAGTATAGATGGAAATTATCATAGGGGAGGAGATGTATATATTAGCATTGGGGATAGAGAGTCTTGAATTGAACCCACACATACTACACTCTTGATTGCTTAGATGAAACAAATGATAATAAGTATTCTACAAAAATGTTAAGTATTATTTTGCATTATTTGTCCTTGTATTTAGTAAAGTATTTTTACATTTATTTTGAGTTTGTTAATTATCTTTATGATTTTTATTTTCATAATACATGAATTCTATGTATTGATTATTTGTTTTTCCTTAAAATCTCAATATTAACTAAACTATGTTAGGGTAAACCTTTTACACATTTTAACTCTTAGGAGAGTGTTGGGTGTTTTGTGGATTTTATGTAAGTTGTATACTTTTATGCCCATTTTTATTGACCCAAGGGGGGTGGAATAGGGTAAAATCACTCAAATTAATTAGAGTAAAAAGAGTTTTGTGACTTTTTAAATTTATATTTTGAATTTTTAAATGGTTTTATAACAATTTACTATATGCTTTGGAGTGGGAAGAAATTAGGGCATAATTAAATTTGATTTTTAGTTGTTATGTTTGTGGTTGAATTTTTTATTTTTAAAATTATGAGGAAGTTTCATGTGGTGTCCATGCTCAAAATTAGGGTAATGGACTATGTGTGAACATGTCAAATATGTAGTTCAAGCATAAATGAAGGTGAGTTCATAATGGATAACTTACAGTTTAGTTGGAGAGTGGAAAGGCCATGGAAAATGTGGATTTAGAGTGGAAACATAATAAGAGAAAGAAAAAAAAGGATAATGGGACACGAAAAAAGAGAATTGATCTCATTAGGAATGGAAAATAAGCTAACATTAAACACTTTCAAATGATAACCATTGCAAAACTAGGACAATTGAACTTTGAGTTTATAATTTTGGGTTTGATTACAAACTTAATTTTAATAAGGAATAAAACAATATATGATTCTTTGATATGGGTTTCAAAATGTATTAAATTTAAATGTATGTAATGGTAGATTATAAAACCTAGGGTTTCATATTTATAGACCTGGGGATGGAACTAGGCTCCATCCATAAGCCTATAGATATGATATTGAGCCCTTTTTAAAACTTGTGAAAATTGAATATTTATGATAGAAGTAGTTTTTTCATATTTATAGACCTAGTGATGAAATTCAGTTCTATCCATAGGCACTGAGTTGGATTAGTGATTTTTAAGCCACCACTAAGAAATACATCCACTATAAATGTTTAACTTGTGCATGGATTAGATAGTTATTGACTTGTTTATTAATATTATTGATACTTTATCCTAACAATTATGGGAACCCTATTTTTCCCAATCCATCCTTGATGAGTAGTAATATGGACAAGATCTTAATTGATTTAAAATTTTGGACTGTGTAGTGACTGATAAGTCTCATTGATGTAAGGATTTTAAGACTTTATTTTAAGTTTATATCCATAGTGGTATATTATATATATAACCTTTAAATGATTATTCTCAAGGTAATGTTGTAAAAACTTGTGTATTATCAATATGAACTTGAATGGATGAAAATTGAGTATATTATTGATAAACGTCATCCTAAAAAATTAATGAAAACTATATATATATATATATATATATATATATATATATATATATATATATATATATATATATATGTATGTATGTATGTATGTATGTATGTATATAATTATAATAAAAATAATAACATTCTATAGATGTACATACAAGAAAGGGATATGTAATTTGAAAAATGAATTTTTTTTAAAGGAATTACAAGTCTTGTAATTTAGATATTCTAAAGTTATAATTTATAGCTATGTAGCCCCATGCCAAAGTATTTGAGTTACAAGGTAGTGTATAATTAGATTGTTATTTTGAACTAAATTATAAGGTACATATAAGTGTATGTATGTATGTATGACTCTCTCTCTCTCTCTCTCTCTCTCTCTCTCTCTCTCTCTCTCTCTCTCTCTCTCTCTCTCTCTCTCTCTCTCTCTCTCTCTCTCTCTCTCTCTCTCTCTCTCTCTCTCTCTCTCTCTCTCTCTCTCTCTCTCTCTCTCTCTCTCTCTCTCTCTCTCTCTGTGTGTGTGTGTGTGTGTGTGTGTGTGTGTGACACACTGACACACACAAATGTATTCACTAAGCTATGTGTAAATACATGAATAAAATGATAACTTTATGACCAAAGATGAACTTAGATATATTTCCATTAGGAAATTTATGAATAGATATAATATATAATAGGAATTCTTAGTAGAGTTATATAGGTGACTATATATAGTTGAATTAGATAATTTGTTCATTGTCTATAATTTTAGTTTAAAATAACTTGAATAAAAATAATGAGTGAGGATTTTGTATATGCTAAAAACACATTTTAAGATGTTATCTCTTTGTAAACTATGAACCAGTATGGTAGATCATGCATGAAATATATATTAGGCTTTATATTTATATTTGATAAAAATATGTGATTTTTATGAAATAAGGAGGTGATGAAAAAGAATTAAAATTTTAAGGTTTTTAAAGAAGTATAATAGAGGATTATGAGACTTGAATTATGTTTATAAGTTATCTTGGGCTTTGTCTAATTTATAGTTAATATTCTATCAGATCTTATGTGATTTTATGTTAAGTAAAAGAGATGAAGTTGTGAAATTGATATATATATATAGCTATACACACACACAATCAGAGCATGTTTGGGTTTGAATGTATTTCATTGAAAATAACCTATATATGACATTTTTATTTGAGTTAGTGGAAACAATGTGATTTTTTTAGAAAGATGATTGCTTTTATCTTGCATTACATATAACATGTAATATTTTTTTGGATTTGATAGTATGATGAAATCTATATTTATTATGACTTGATTTTTGTATGAGAAACTACTAGGCATATTTCATTTGATAGTAGGTGATAGATATATAAGGGTGTTATCATGAAACTCATATATCCACCCCCTGGTATCATATGATAGATAATGATTCATTAGCATAGAGTATGTATCAATGGAAATGACTCAGATCCATGAGAGATGTAATTTATATAATGAAAAATTTGGCCAAAGTAATGTTATAGAGGAGACATTATCATTCCATTGTACTTTATAGTTTACATGTGTATGCATGATATCATATAAATAGAAAATTCTTTTTCATGGTCTATGTGAATGTTGAATTTATTAGTAATTATACACACATAAGTTTCAATTGAATTCTTGACATCCATATTGCTTTTACCACCTCACTGTGAAGGGAAGGGTCACTAAAAATAAGTGGGTGTGTAAGAGACCAATGGTCTGTGGTTGGAGGAGAAGCACCCTGATGATGCTTTCCCTATATTCATATATTCAACCATTTTGGAATCATACTTATGGATATTTTTATGAATCATTAATATATTTATGAGGTTATTTGTATTAATGTACATTCTATCTTGTATTTTTGATTTTCTACTAAAATGTAATATGTAGTATATTATTATTGATGACTATTCATCACAATAGTGGTTGTGAGACTTGAAAATAATTATAAATATTATAACAATAGTGGATATATAATTATTTATAACTATATTTGAGTATTCTTCTAGTGTACTTATGTACTTGTCTCTTTCTACTTTTCATTTCATGAGAAATATTTGTCTAATATTCTTCTAAAGACTGTCTAAAAATTAAATGGATATTATTTTAATTAGTGGGTTAATATATTTCTACATTTATTACTTATAATACATTTATTAATCGAAAAGTGAATATATGGATTATTATTGATTATTTATAATTAATCTATGTGGATTTGTTTTTTAAATTGAGTAACTTTTATGTATCCTAGTGGGGTTATGACACCAAGTAATGTTTACTTTAGAAAAAGATAAGATCATATAAAGTCTAATTCCCTTCCATTCCTTACCCTTCCCATTTTATTGTTATAATTATGAGATATGAGTCATTATATGGTAGGATTAAAATCACTTTGAATCCCCACATCTTAATTAGCTTTGAGTATTGTTCTTAGTTGTGTTTAGGTGAACCTAAATAAATACCATTAGAGAGGTGTGAGGTCACATTAAAATATCATTATATTCCACCACTTGGATCCATTAGAAAAATGCAAAATGTAACTTATGATTTATATAATATTCTTGTGATCCTTAAAAGAGAGGGTGTATACCCAAATATATCGTGTGCATAAACCCAACTTAAATAGGTTGTTGGTGTTAAAATGAGGGCCATTTAAAATTCAAATTATGGTTAATGTCAATTATGATTTGTGATCTAAAGAAATCCACCTCCTTTTTACATCTCCATCAACATATTTTTGTTGTTATAGTGTTGCATTACTACAATATAGATTTTCATCTAATACATGATTTTAAATTGTTTTAATTTTTTGTTAAAATGTCAAAAAATCTATAAAAATAATAAAGTTGAAAATTTAAAAAAAAAATGTCTTGGATTAATGAAACTACCATAGAAACACCTAGTATATAGCATGATTTCACCTAGGTTGATTTCAATTTACTTACTAGATTTAAAAATGATGAAAAAATCATTGATAAAAATGTCCATGCTTAAAAAACTACCATGATAATATTGAATATTATCCATGAAAATGTGGTATGTAGGATGTTTATTTTTAATTTAGAGTGTTTTGCTTTTGACTAGTTTTTTAGTTTGACACCTAGTCCAATTAATTGTTGGAAAAATTTAGAAGATACATTTATATTATAGTTTGGCTTGATGACTAATCCTTCTATTTTGTATAATCAATTAGCTTTTATTAATATAAATCCATACTAATTTATACATGATTTCAACATAAAGTTTTAAGAAGTGTATAGAAACATTTTGATCAATCATAGACCCCTCAAGGCATTTTTTTGGGAATTGTATTTAAATGCTTTAAATTCATATATCTCCATTTTTGTAATAATATTTGATGTTAACCCCTTGATTTTGGATTTTGAAGAGGCAATCCAAGAGAATAATTAATTGTTTCCTTGGTACATAGACTACTTCCAAGAAATACGTTGTCTTTGTAAAAATGTGTAGACACATAAATTAACATTTAAGTTGAAACACTGTACTTTTGACCACCCATTTATATGTGCTTAATTCATGCCTCAGTCCACAATATTTTGACTACCCTTCCTTCACTTTATTTTTTGATGACCGATTCCTACAAGAAACTAATGATCATATAATGTCTCTATTCCTCATTAAAAATAAATCAAGTTTACCCCTTAATTAACCCATAATCCCAGCTCAAATATATTATTTTTAGGAAAATAACACACCATTTGGACTATCTCAATCCTTGTTCATGTGCAGTTCCATCAATCGCATCCTCCCACCAAAAATGAACTAGTTTCTCAATTTAAAATTCATGTAACATGTCATATTGTACATTCAACAAGCCCTATCCAAAATAACTTCTTATTGATAACTGATCACTATAAAATCATATTTTCAAATTATTTTGAAAATAAGAGGCTCACACATTGAAAAACACTAGAATTTTTATTGCACATTGAAATAAAATTCTCTATTTCTCCTAATTTTGAATACATACAGCCTTAGTAGCCATGAGTTAAAGTTTGAGTACACCTCCAAAGTCATAAGTCACTATCTAAGAACTTAAATCACACCATAATTTCATAATCATCTATAGTTACACTATTTTTTCACACACACCACCATAGCGTGGGATAACTACACGTATTTTGATCCCCTTCAAAGTATTAGTATGTAGGTAGTGCTCATCTTAGTAGAGAGTGTTGAGGTCTAGCACAACTTCAAATGCTAACCTTTTTTCTATTGTATTAATTTTATCGTTTGTGTTATATTGATATAGGGTTAAAAGTGATTAATATGGCACACAATGATTTCTAAAATATATTGAGAGCTAATGCACAGTCAAATATAGCACACAGGTGAAGTGAACATGTCATATCAGTCACAAATCATAAAACCCTACATGACGTTGACATGCCCTAAAGACACTAATGCTACCATGCCCTTATCTAATTTTAGAAACCTTTTATAGAGAGTAATTAAAACATAATTCTTGATTCATAACATTATCATAGATCCTCCTAGTTAGTTTCACAGTTTTTTGTCTTAGTCCTACATTATGGAATTTATAGCTAAGTTGTATTTCTTTATCATTTCCCCTTTTGACATATTTATAAATATAGTAAATTCCAAATTATTTTATGTAATTTATTTTATATATTTATCATTATAATTTTACATATCATTTTATCACATTTAGGTATTTAATTTCTATTTTTCAAAATTTGATAAAAATATTAGTGACCTCAACTATTAATTGAATATTATAAGCCATATATTTCCCTAGGTTTTTTCTTTATAAATATTATATTAGGTTTTAAAATATAATTTTTTTAATTTACTTATCATGTTGGAGTGTTTTATATAATTTGTATCTCTCTCTCCTCTTTTTCATTTTAGTTTTTGGAAAAAAATAAATGAATAAAAAAGAATCCTTTCCTCATCATAACCCTCTAAATGGTGACAGCTACTTCACCTAGAAAGGTCCATGTTATCACTATTCCAAGGGGTTATATGACCCATCTTATAGTGTCAAATGATGGTAACCAACATGTCCATCCTAAACCTCCTCCACTTTCCACATATTCTCTTGATGGTGTTTGTGTGCATATTCAGATGAAAGTACCAAAGTTTTGTGCTTTTGAAACCCTCAAAGATAAAATAATCATTATCAGTAAGTTAATAGAAGATTTTCAAAAGAATAATTAATATTTCATTTTAAGAATTACATATGGAATAAGCAAATCACCTGTGAAAATAATCCATAGTATGATAGTGTTAATCATGTATTTGCATCTTCATCTAGAAATGTTGTGCCTAACAAGACTTCATATCAAGATTGGAAGATAAAATAGAATAAATCTACAACTAATGCTTCAAAAAGTATAAAACATTATGATAAGAGTTAAAGTGGGATTATAAGATAAATATTTCACAACAAGTTGATCAAACTACCTCCTATACATCCTATATGAATATCAAAATACTATTGTTCATATCATATAATGCATGAGCATAATACATATAATTGTTTGGATTTGAATTAAAAAAATACAAATCACCATTGATAGTGGTGATCCTATGATAGATACATAAGTAAACAAACCCACTCACACTAAGTTACATATCTTAAAGCACAAGTGAAAAAATAACATGTATGGATATAGAAGGATAATTTAGAATTAAAAATATTCAATGAAAAAAAATATTGAATTAAATATTATAAAAGGAACAAGATGAAAAAGTGCAATTCCAAAAAGAATATTTCACAAGGTACTACGACAAAAAGAGAAAGAACAAAAGTTGAAAAACAAGTTCAACCTAAGCAATATAGAATCTTTAAGAATGGATTCATAATAAAATAGGTTCAAAATTAAGAGATACCTACAAAATATAAAGTTTCAAATATGATTGAAAAAGGATAAATTACAATCCTTTCCTCATATCAAGACCCTTTCACTATCACTACTCACATAGATTCCAATAAATTTACCTATGTCAAGGTTATGGAATCTAAATTAGCCAAAAAAAATATATGCCATTTATTTTATCTCTTGAATATGTGATTCAACATTTAGATCTAACTAATGCATCTACAACATGTATGGTCAATCAAGTTAAGAGTTTCATTTTCTTCAAAAGAGTGTTATCTTACTTTTTTCATTATCCAATACAAGTGCATATAATGTTGTGATTGGATGAGCGTGGTTAAAATAAACAGGATCAATGACTGATAAAAAAAGGTTACATATCTTTGGATCAGGAAGGCACAATCATTTTCATTTCCAAAAAGGGAACATAGTTAAAGCAAAATGAGCAAAAAGAAAGCATATCTTTATCTAGTATACAAACAAATACAAGTAATGGAATATCAGTGGAGGCACAAGACATAGTATATATTACAAAAAAGAATTAAAAAAAATTAATACCACATTATGGAGTGATGGGTTTTACATATCCAAGTATTAAAGAACACAAGAGTGGCATACCAAAATTTCAGGATCAAAAAGCTAACTATGACCATGATGAGGATTATCATTCAGAGGATTGTATGATTATGATGATACATTTCCTAAACATGGGCACTTAATATTATGAAATTATTGGATTATATTATCACTTTTCCTTGTATATTCTTTCTTTTATTATTCTACAAAATTTAATAAATTTGATCTATGCATGATTATGCTTAGTTCATTTACACCACCTAATTTATGCTTAGTTATTCAATACTTATTTCTATCTAGTTTCATATCAAATTATGTTTCAAAATTTTACATGAGTGAATGTATAACATAAATGTTTTCATATATAGACATAATTATAAGTGATGACATTGGTTTAGACTCAGAAATTACATATAGACAAAATTGCTTCATTTAGACAGTCATGCCTCATGTTGTTTGATTCCCTTAGCCTTTTATTAGTGAACATAGGATTTTCCTTTACATATTAAAAAAATTAATAGGATTTATATATATTTTTTATATGTCATCAGGTTCATGGGGAGAATATTCTTACATAAGTTATATCATTCTTTGGCTATTCCTTATTGTCTATGCCTCAATTATTTATATTATGCAGAATATATTGATATTAATCACTTACATCACATTGATATATTAATAGATATCTCAATTTATTAATATATTTATGTTACCAATTAATTATGTTGATCAATTTCATTATTCATGCATGATTTACATTATTTATGCTATAATCCTTATTGTATTTTTATATGTTTTTGTGAGTTACATTTGAATTTATCTCTTATATTTGTCCCCTTGGTCTCTTATTATGTGTTTGTGTGTTTTTTGTTTACTCTCTCTCTCTGTGTGTGTGTGTGTGTGTGTGTGTGTGTGTGTGTGTGTGAGAGAGAGAGAGAGAGAGAGAGAGAGAGAGAGAGAGAGAGAGAGAGAGAGAGAGAGATGGCCATTACACTTGTTTTCTCTTTATTTCTCAAATTTAAATGTCATGATGGACATCATGCATATTCCCCATTTCTTGATGTCATGATCAATATCATGCCTCCCTCCATGAGTATTTATTTGTATCTTTCATTACATAGTTTTTATCACTTATATGCGTGCTTCATTTCTAATGTATATCTTGAAATTGTCATTAAATATGATTTTTTACAAATGCATATTACATTACAACTTTTATTTTATTTTATATATGATGATTCCATGATCCTCCATGTTATCATTACTACTAATATTTTAAATTTTTCATAACATCTCTCGCATAATTTTTTGTTTTGAGTTTATTTATTTTATAGGCTCCACAAGTCACTTCGAAAAATGGGGCATACATAGTGGCTCATCTTACAGACTAAGCTCCTATAATGCAGTATAAAAACACAATTTTGTAGTTTTCACATAATTAATTAGGATTCATTCCCAAAAATCACCTACAAATTATTTTTATATAGTAGTGATCCATTTGGACAAGGGCATAGATTGACCATGTTTAAAAAAACAATGTTATTATCCTTGTAGGTAGAAAACAGTCATTTTCATAAATGTTCAGAATCATATTCAGTAAAGAGTAGTTTACAATAGGTATGCAATCATAGATTTCAAAAATTAATCATGTTTTTATCATGTTTACTCAATTTAGAGGCATCATGTGTGAAATGTGTTCCAAGTTATCATAGTTTTTTGCTAAAACAATCACATGAATTACTCATTTCCAGAATCCATATACACCTAGTTATTAGATTGGGGGCATGTGTGTAACACATGATCACCTTCTTGCTCAAATTTTCACCACTTCTATAAATATAGTGTAAATTCATGTAATTATTAATTCTATATACATCAAACTTAGATCATACTATATTTTTCACCATAAATGAACATTATTATATCTATAGCAATTAGTTCACCTTTTGCACCAATGTTTTCACTAGAATAATCCATTGAAATTCATACAAGGATTAAAAAATATTTCACTACTTTGGGTATGCAATAATGGAGTAAATAACACCTTGAGTTCTTAATGACACTAACCTATCAATGAGTATTGAGGCATTTATATTCCATTACAATATATTTCAATGAAGAATAAATCTCCAAGGACCTTACCCTCTAAAGTAACCATTTTTTTACCATAAAATAAAATAGTTCATATATGCAATCACATGTATTCTTTCCTTATTATTATATCTATATTTTTTCTTGTCTTTACTTCTTGATTTTTATCTTAATTAAAAGACCAATATTATACATGTTCCATTTTAAGTTCTTCACAAAGCATAATTCATTGGTGTGGCCAAAATTTGAGACTATTCTAGATAGGTAAGTTCAATTACACATTTGTTTTTACTCTAATACATTTACTTTATTATGTTACTAGAATAAAAGGGGGATAAGTAGACACATAAAATAAAATTCTAAAACAATGCATGTGTGATCATCTCTTTATACACACTTAGCTCATACCTCATTTCATAATATTTGGTCTACCCTTCCTTCATTTTATATGTGGATGACCCATTCCTACAAGAAACTAATGATCAAAAATATCCTTATTCCTCATTCAAAATATCTCAAGCTTATCCCTTAATTGATCCATACTCTGAACTCATCTATCTTTTCTCCTAGGAAAACAATGTACCCTTTAGATCATCTCACTCTCCAGTCCTATCTAGTTCCATTATCCAGATCCACCTTGCCAAATAATGGCTAGTTTATCAATTTCAAATTCATGTAATGGGTAATACCACACATGTAGTAATCCCTATCTAAATGGATTACCTATTGATAACTATAAAAGTAATATATTAAAGTCATTTTTCAAAAAAGAGGTTCACACAATGAAAATACATAGAATTATTATTTCAAATTGAGATTAAAATACTTATTTCTTCCAATTTTAAATAGATATGTACTTAATATCCCTAAGTTAAAGTCTAAGTATACCTCCAAGTTCACAAGTCATAGTTGAATCACTTAATCACACTATAACTACACAAGCATCTATCCTCACACTATTTTTTAACACACAACATCATATCATGGGAAAATTACATGGATTTTGATCCATATTTGGAGTAATGGTATGTAGGGAGCACTCAATAGAGGGGGTGTTGAGGTTTTTCACAACTTTAGCTAATAATCCCTTTTTTATTTTAATTATTTTATCATTTGGTGTATTGAACTAGGGTTATAAGTGAATAAGATAACACATGGTGGTTTTCACATCATATTTATATCTCACACATCTTAAAATAGAGAAAATAGGTGAAGTGGACCTTCCCTATTAGTTACAAAGTATAAACTCCATAAGGCATTGACATACCCTGAGGACACTAGTATACCATACCATTATGTGATTTTAGTGATCTTATCTAGAGGGTAAGTGAAACATTGTTCTTAATTCACAACATCATCAAAAAGCCTCCTAATTAGTTTCATAATTTCTATCTCAGTCCTGCTGATCCAGGAAACCCAGGAAACCATTCGAGGTGACCATTCAGTGGCAGATAGGTCGCAGTTAGTGCCTCAACTTTTTCTTTGTTTCATTATGTTTTGTCCTCAGTGGCAGTCAGCGCCTTGACTATTATTTTGTTTTCATTTTGTTTTGGCTATGAGTGATTATATCCTCGAGAATTGTATTGTTTTAATGCTACAATTGACTATATCCTCGAGCGTGATATTGTTCAGTCGTGACCTTTAACTCCTCGAGCCATGCAATCTCCCACAGTGGCCTTCAAAACATGTATAAATATATTGTAACCCGAAAGGGGAAGACAGACATCTCTTCGCAGAGATAAGTGCATGTATTGTATTGCAGTTGATAAGTAATATGACGTCTCTTCTCAGAGAATCCATTGTTATTTCTGTGCCTTTGAAATATTTTTCAACTAGAACTTCTAATTTTGGATCAGTGGTATTAGAGCGGTGTGTCTTGAGAAGTGTATGTTCCCAAGGATGAGGTTAGGATACAAGAGACTTGGGTGGGAAGTGATAGAGCTTCTAGACGCTCACCTGATGCACCCCAAACGACCTCAAATGGTAGATGACACTGAGACATCTGATCCTTTCAAGGAAATGGTGAATGAAGCCCTCTAATGGCAACAAGCGTAGATGCTCCAACAATTTGCTCAGATTCTTCAAACACTCTCGATGGGAAATTCTGGCTTTGCGGCTACACAGCCGGGCTCCTCATCGAGGGAGCTTCCTTTCAGTGCCCCAACACCCTTCAAGGTTCAGGTAAATTTTGATATTCCCACATTTAAAGGCAAAATTAATGCAGATGCAGTGGAAAATTGGTTGGACCAACTGTCATCCTACTTCTCGGTAAATAAGTTCACCAATGGAGGAAAGATCACTTTTACTCTTCTAAAATCATCATTGCCTATGAAAAACTGGTGGGAAGTGTACAAAAAGAGGTTCAATTCAGATATCATTGGCCTTAGGGTGGAACCCACCTGGGATGATTCTACGAAAGCAATAAAAGAAGAATACTATCCCCTCGGTGCGTATGATGATCTGTACATACAGTGGCAACAACTCCACCAAGGCAAGGACCAATCTGTGTAAGATTACACAAATGCTTTTCATTCTTTGTCTACAAGACTGGGCATCGAAGACAGTGAGAAACATAAAACTCTCAAATATCATGGTGGACTACAGTGGTACATCTAGGGGGAAATGGAACTCTTCAATTTGGAAACTCTTAGTGAAGCATATAAATTTGTAGTGAATATTGAACGAGAAGCATGGCAGGAAGAATACAAAGAATCAACCTTCAAAAGGGAAAAGCGACAAGGAAGGTCAAACATGAGGCCAAAACTAGAAGTAGAAGGAGTTTTAAGATATGAAATCCCAGAAAGGGTAGGCTAGAAAATGGTGTGATTACCATAAAATTGATACTCACTCCAAAGAAGAATGTCGAGCCATCAAGTCACTGCTCTCTGAGTCACAATACTTGACGTCTTCTACTCTACCTCATACACAACCTACAATCGAAGAGGATGAAGAAGAAATTATGGATGTTGAGCCCGACACCATTGTCACTTCATCACAAACCCATGAGGAAAGACCAGATGACAAAGAAAGACTGTTTCACTCCAAATTATGGGTAAAAGGTAAGACTCTGCATTTCATTCTTGATAGCGAAAGTCAAAAGAATTTAATTTCAGACTAAAGTTGTGAGAAGTCTAGGTCTATCCATGAAGCCTCATCCAAAGCCATATAGTATTGGGTGGTTAAGCCCAGGAAGAGACCTTCGCGTCACCCATCAATGTCTTCTTTCATATGCTATAAAACCATTCTAGGATGAAGTCTTGTGTGATGTGGTCAATCTAGATGTGTGTGATGTCCTCCTTGGTCAACTGTTCATGTACGAGCGGCATGGCATCTATGAATCCCGAACCCAAAGGATCACCCTCACTCTTGGAACATGGTGCTATAGGGTACTAAAGGTACCACCTCCCACATCTGTTTCCCTGATTAGTGATAAGCAATGCAAGAGATTGGTGGAGAAGACAAAGCAATTTGTTCTCATGATGATCAAACCATAGAGATCCAAGGAGGCTGATGTTGCAGTTCTAACTACACAATCAACACAATAACAAAAGTAGATAGGATGAATCATAGGTGAGATATGCTGACTTATTCAAGTCACCCACAAGAGTTTCACTACATTGCCAAGTAAAACATTCTATTGAATTAATCCCAGGATCACCTTTGCCTAACAATCCTATGTATCACAGATCAATTTTGGAAAATGATGAGATAAAAAGGCAGACTCAAGAATTGATTGAAAGGGGTCACATCAGGCCAAGCTCTTCACCTTGTGGTAGCCCAATTGTCTTGGCACCAAAGAAAGATGGAACATGGAGGCTTTGCATTGACTACCGAGCCCTTAATAAAATCTCTATGAGGAATCGCTACCCTCTCCCCATAATTGATGACCTGCTAGATCAGCTCTGTGGTGCAAAGTTCTTCACCAAAATCGATCTCAGATTTGGTTATCACCAAATTCCCATCGATCCTACTGATGTCTAGAAAACTGCATTCAAGGCTAAGGAGGGGCTCTTTGAATGGTTGGTTATGCCTTTTAGCCTAACTAACGCACCTGCAACCTTCATGAGGATGATGGATGACATCCTATGACCCTTCACCAACTCATTCATGGTGGTATACTTAGATGACGTTCTCATCTATAGCAAAACATGGGAAGAACATTTGCAACATGTCCGTAGGGTGCTTCAAACTCTTTAGGAGCACAAGTTATACACAAATCTTGATAAATGCACATTTGGAATGATGGCAATTCAATACCTCAGGTATGTTGTGAATGATAAAGGGGTCCACATTGATACAAAAAAGATTTGGGTTATTCGAGAATGGTCCACACCAAGGACCCTCACAGAGCTTCGTAGCTTTTTGGGCCTTGCAAATTTCTACCACATGTTTGTTCTTGGATTTTCACACGTTGCTTGGTCACTAACCCAAGTGACCAAAGAAGGAACTAAAGCTACATTTTAGTGGTGTGAAATATAACAAAGGGCATTTGAGAATTTGAAGAATAGGCTCTGCTCAGCCCCTGTTCTGGCCTTGCTAGATTTGCATCAGCCATTTGAGTTGATGGCAGATGCATCTAAATATGCCATGGGAGATGTCATCATGCAACATGGACATCCTATTGCATACCATAGTGAAACCTTCACTGATACAGTTAAGAAGTATCCAACATATGATAAGGAACTTTAAGCCATTGTACAAGCCTGCAAACACTGGAAACACTACATCCTGGGGAAAGAGATGGTCATCCACACTAACCATAGACCATTGGAATTCATCTAGATGTAAATAAAACTATGAAATGAGAGGCACTAGAAGTGGCCCACATGTCTTCAACAATTCCACCTGATAATCAAACACAAAAATGGGAGCTCAAATATAGTCACAGATTGCCTAAGCTACCCACCAATTACTGTACTCACAACAGTACTTGACCTGTGCAGACATGAGACTACCACTTGGGGTGCTCTGTATGAAGCAGATCCTACCTTTTTTGACACATATCAAGCACTCCAAAAAGGTGAACATGTTTCTAAATTTTATTTTCAAGGTAATGTCCTCTGCCATATGGGGCACATCTGTGTGCCTATTGCAGAGTAGCAAAAAATGATATGGGAAGCACACTTTCGTAGGACAGCTGGCCACTTTGGTATCAAAAAAACATTGGCAGTTCTTCGGAAACACTTTTACTGGCCCCATATGCATAAAGATGTGGAAAGGTATCTCAAATCTTGCACCTCGTGTGCAATCACCAAGCCAACCAATAAGAAGCAATGATTGTACATGCCATTGCTAGAACCAATCAGGCCTTGGGAATCCGTCTCAATGGATTTACTCTCAGGTTTGCCCACTTCCAAACATGGCAAGGACTGTATTTTTGTGGTAGTTGATCACTTTTCAAAAATGGCTATTATGCTTGCTTGTAAGAAAAATATATCTACTGAGGAAACTGCCCAACTATATTTTAGCCATGTATGGCTCCATTTTGGTCTCCCCAAGTCCATTGTCTCATATCGAGATAGCTGGTTCCTGAGCTCCTTCTGGTCCACTCTATGGAAAATGAAGGATACTAAGCTAATGAAGTCCACAGCCTTCCATCCACAGACCGATGATCAGACCGAGGTGGTAAACCGCTTGATTGTTCACATGATTCAGATGTATCACTCCAAACATCCACGCACATGGGACAAGGGACTTCCATTCATCCAACATGGATACAATCAAGCACTGCACAGCTTGACCAAGCACAATCCCTTCCACATATGTTTTGGGTTCCAACCCATGGCACCAATTGAGGTAGTTGTTCCACTCTCCACCATAGAATACATAGCTCATGGAAGCTCTCAAGGTAGCAAAAGTGACCAAGTTTATTGAACACATACAACACATCCAGGAACAAGTCCACGACATACTGGAGAAGATGAATCAGAAGTATAAGCTCCACCATGACAAACATAGGGTTGCACACCATTTTGCTGTGGGTGACAAGGTTTGGTTATGGCTTCAAAAGGAATGGCTTGCAGGCCCACATAGAAAGATTTGGCCTCTGTGATATGGCCCATACACCATCACCAAAAAAGTTGCAGAAAATGCTTTTGAGTTGAACCTACCCGCCTACCTTGGTCTACATCCAATATTCAATGTGGAGCTCCTCAAACCATATCACCCACCTCTATTGGACACTTCAGTTGTGGTAGAACAACTAAACATTAATGAGCTTGATCCATAGAGTCTTGCCCTAGTCGAAGAGGATTAGATTGTGGACACTTAGATGAAGACAACAAGAGGATGCTCTATTCCACTGTATTGAGTGGTCAGGCGAGGCCAGCTTAGCCACCAAGGTGAGTGGCTCACCTCAGATCACATCAAGACATAGCTACCCCACCTGATGGGGAATCTTGATGCAATGGAGAGCATTTCTTTTCAAGGAGGGAGGAATGATCTAGGCAACCTAGACAACCATTCGAGGTGACCATTCGATGGCAGATAGGTGGTAGTCAGTGCCTTGACTTTTGCTTTGTTTCATTACATTTTCTCCTCAGTGGCAGTTAGGTGGCAATTAGTGCCTCGACTGTTGTTTTGTTTTCATTCTATTTTGGCTGCGAGCAATTATATCCTCGAGCATTGTATTGTTTTAATGCTACGAGTGACTATATCCTCGAGTGTGATATTGTTTAGTCATGACCATTAATTCCTTGAGCCACACAATCTGCCGTGGTGGCCTTCAAAACATGTATAAATATATTATAACCTGAAAGGGGAAGACAGACATCTCTTCATAGAGATAAGTGCATGTATTATATTGCAGTTGATAAGTAATACGACGTCTCTTCTCAGAGAATCCATTGTTATTTTTATGCCTTTGAAATATTTGTCAACCAGAACTTCTGAGTTTTGGATCACCTGCATTGTCAAATTTCCATCTAAGTTGTATTTCTTTGTCATTTCCCCTTCTAACATATTTCCAAATATAGTAAGTTCTAAATCAGTTCATGGAATTTATTTCATATAAGTAAATTATAATATTACACAATAGTTTATCACATTAAGTTAAATAGATTCTATTTTTCCATATTTGATAAAATAAAATGTTATCCCAAACATTCTCAAAGTTGATGAAAATATCAATTTTCCTATAATTAATTATTTAGGTAAGATTTTTTTTCACATTAAAAACATTTATTCATGCCAAAATACTCATTCTAAAAAATGCACAATACTTGTCATAGATATAAGTTAATATGTTGAAAATGAATTTTTTTAAAGTATATTATGATTCTGAGAATGATGCAAAAGAACCACAAGAATCACAAGAGAGTGAGGAAAAATTTATTTTTTACACAAGATTTTTTCAACCAAAATTTTTAGAGGACAATTTATTAAATTATGATATTGTCTATGAAATAATAGCTCAGAGGTTTTAAATAACATAGAATGTAAAAAACAAATATGTTTTAATAGATCCTGATGAGGAATGCCAAGAAAGTTTAAAATCTATAAGAACACCTTGAAAATATGGATGATGATGATGATGATGATGATGATGATGATGATGATGATGATGATGACGATGATGACGATGATGATGATGATGAATTTTTAGTAGTTGATTAAAATCTTAAAGAGTTGTTACTTATTGAACTTCTCACCAATATTAAGGTAAAATAATCTCATGTTTACAAATGGTAAGAATTTTAGATAAATGTTTTCAAAAGAAATGTTTATCCTAGTTTCATGTTTGAGGAGGATTACCATGTTGAAAACAAATAGAAGATTTTTTTAGATTCAAAAGGACAAAATTATTTGAATTTTATAAGGAATGCAGTGATGTTTTTGCATTTATGATAATTGTAACTAGGAAAAACTTACTTTTACTAGGAAATGAGAAATGTTTTACACAATGTTTCCATACTTGCCCCCTTCTTTAATTGTTAGTTATTTTTAGTTTAGGATTAAATTATTTTACAATCAGTTTTGCTTCATATATAATTATAGACATCTAAATAAGGTATGATCCCCTCCTTTATGTCATTTATTGCAATTTTATGTGCATATACTATTGAAAAAAATGAGGCATATATTGGCACATTTTAAATTACTATTTTTTATTCTAATTTGTAAGTTTGTTTATGTAATTTATCTAGTAATTTTTCATGGGATTCCCTAGACTTGGTCATTTGTCCTTCTATAAAAATCCACGGTAACTAGACAGGCCCAACCTATGTCCATATTCCCTTAGCGCAGACTTGTCTAGGTGTAACTTTTGAAACTTTTTTTGCATCATGTTTCATTTTATCATAATATTTGTCTATAATGTATTATTTTAGGTTGGTTTTTACACACCAATAGGTCCCAAATTCCAAATAAAAACATATATAAATATAAGGCTTATGTAAGGCATTAAGGATAGTTCTCCTCAATTTCAAAAGTTATAAAAATATTTTATGCTTTATTTATAGGTTTGTTGAAGCCATATTCAAGGTTGAATTCTCATATACATACTTGAATCAAAGGTAAAATATGAGAAAAAGCATATAGTCTTTAATTCAAAAATTCACACATACATGTAAGTGGGATAACAACATTTTATTTTGATGCCTCTTCAGATTATTAGAAATATAGTGTAGTGCTTGGTCATTGAATGGGAATTAACCAAGGTCAATACAACTCAATCCCTTTCACTTTATTAACGCCCCCCCTATTTTATTCTAATTTATTTTGTGTGTATAAAATAGGATTTTTTTTTATTATAAGTACTTTGTTCTATATTGTAGGTCTAAAGAACACTCCATGTCCTTAATTAATGCATGCATAGGTGGAGAAATAATTAGTTCAACATCATAATTGATAAGCATAATTATTTTATCAATGGACTCTAATTCACTACATTGTTGTCCACTTATAGTAGTTGTGTTTATATATATCCTTTGCTTCTACCTTTGATATGCCATTTCTAGATTTCAACTTTCTCTATTTTTTCCTACATACCACTTATCATACTCAATTGATACAAGTTCACATTCAATGGATTGTAATGCAGTGTGTTACCATATACTTACATTGAAACCATTTATATTCTATTTATATTCCTAATTATGATCTTGAACATGTATAGTCACCTCTTATTTTGATTTTCACTCTCAAATAGTCATAATAGTGAAAAATACTTGAGTGTGAGCTAAGTGTATTTTATTCTTAGTATGTTCCAAAAATAACAGTTTTCCCTCTTTAGCATCTTATAAAAATTAGATTAGTTAATCATTTTATATCTTTAGAATTATAATATTTAAAGTTTTACACCTATTAGAACACATTATAATATTTTTTATAAAAAAATAGAGTAAAACATTTAATTATATTAATTTTGTTATTAGCTAGTAAATTAATAAGCATGTTGAAGGTAGAGTAAGGGAAATTTTGACCACTTTCATACTTTCAATGTTTAAAGTTTTACACCTATTAGAACACATTATAATATTTTTTATAAAAAAATAGAGTAAAACATTTAGTTATATTAATTTTGTTATTAGCTAGTAAATTAATAAGCATGTTGAAGGTAGAGTAAGGGAAATTTTGACCACTTTCATACTTTCAATGTGTTAAGATCCATACATTTTTTAGTTTCATTCAATTTGTAAAGCACTGTAACCACTATAAAAATGTATAGAATTCAGGAAAAATGGTAAAATTTGGGTGAACTCTATCATCATGTTTTATTTGATTATAGTTTCATTAGAGAAATTTATTTATTTCAAAATTTTCACATAAATTAAGAAAAGTTTATGCATTGAAAAAGAGCCATAACTTCACTTTTATCATAATAAAAAATTCCTTGATGAACATTAAAAAGAAAAAATTAAGATCACTTGATACTAATTTATCTATATTATCCCTACACTAGGCTATATCGGTTCCAAACCCTTTACAAATTAATAATAATAATAATAATAAAAAAGAATCTAAAATATTCAACAAAAATTAAAAAAAAGAACTCTTAAAAGGGTGATTTGAATGATTTCCATTGGGGCTATAGATGGTTAAATGGTAGTGGAGTAAGGTCTAGAGTGGAGCCAAAGGTATCTCTGTCAGGGATATAGACATATATATGTAAAAAGATAAATACTATACCTTCCCCCAAATCCATTCTCCATAAAATAAAAAATAATAACACCCTTTAGGAATTTTTTATCAAGTGATTTATCTTATGTTGTATCAAAATTATTCATAGTATGGTAAATGAATCACTTCACACACTCTTGAATATTTTATGATGTGAAGGCCTAGAATGTTGTGTGATTGATCTATAACTAGTGTTCAAATATTTATTTAAAAATATGAAATTATTTTGTATTAATTACTTAGTTCCCACTCAAGGTAAAACCCAAAAGTAATAAGTGTTAAAAATCTAATAGTGTTTTCCCCATAGACGCCATTATTTTTAATGAGAAATATGCATTCATTTATTCAAGAGAAATAAACACCCTATTTTTGAAAAGTTGAGATATTTTTTTACTTACTAAATATTCCTTTTATCTCTATTTTTTAAACAAGTTAATCACATTTTCATAATATATTCTAGGTTCAATTTATATTGTAACTTAATCTAGGTTTTGAATTAATTAAATTGGTCATGAAATTCTATTCATAAATTTTAATTTCCATGGTAACCACTTTGATTAATATTTTAAAAGCCTAATGTTCATTATATATTCCTGGACCTTTTATATTTCCTAATTCAATGGATGGTGGACCCTTTACAATATGTGTAAGTCTAAACATTCATAATTAACTTTATATCACTTTATACCCCTTGTATTTTGTAAACTCAGGTACAATCTAAAGTGGAGTTTATATTTTAACATATTTGTAGAGGCCTCATTCTATTTTAAAATTCACTACAAATTTTGACTCCATGGTCATTAAATGATGTCCATGTGGTGGATTTTGGTCATGGATTTATTAAAGTGATTTTTTAATATTGATTAAGATTATTTTAATATAAATTAATTTGATCCATAAATTAGGTGGATATTTCACTCTAGGTTTCACCAAAATAGGCCTTTTTAAGTCAAGGTATTTCCCTTAAGTTCTATGCCATATAAAAAAACCTAAAATGTTGTTATAATATGTAATACAACATATAAAATAATACCTACACACTCTAAACACCTTATTAATTCAAACATTACTACAATTAACATTCTTTCATAGAGATGAAATGCTAAATGTGAAGTTATTTAATCATAGGGATAAATCTTGACCTCTCTTGAAATTTTGTGTATTATCCTAGTTTCAAGGAATGTAAATATTCAAGTAAAGGAAACAAACACATTAACCACAAAGATATATACATAAGACATACCTTGGAGAAACTCAATGTGAGAAAAATCTAGCAAGAGTGAAGTCATGTTTCTTCATCTCCAATATGTACTATAGTTTACAAGCTTCTTTCCTTCTTGGGATTACAAGGAAAAGAACCTCTTACACTCATAATGACCTCTATAACATTTAGTTGAAGACATACCTTTCAAGGAAGGAATACTAATGAACTCTACCTTTTTCAGCTAAAATACCAATAACTAAGAAAAAATGAGAAAAAAATAATAAAGGCTCAAACTTTCACATTTGTAATGTGAATTCAACTCCTACACATCTCATTGTGATTGTTATTTTTTTATGATCTATTTGTGATTCTTATCCTCTATTCTCCTTCTATAATATTCCTTCTAAGACTTGTATTTAACCTTTTTTGACCTTAAAAACTACCAATAACTCAATTGATTCACTAAAATGAATTAAAACATAAAAAAATGTTTCAAATTCTCATATCTTAACTAGATCTAGAGTTTCACAACCTTGGATCCATATTCAAATAGTCAATCTCCTGAGATCACCTAAAAATAAAGTCTGTCAACTTCAAATGGATATAACTTTTGCATATAAGCTCAAAACAATATGTCATATTTTTTGAACTTATCTATTTATATGAGGGTAATCCAAATATGTAATTAAAAATTAATTTTGAAATAAAAAAATATGATGTATTATGTCATATAATAAAAAAAAAAAATTTAAAAAAAAAATTAATAGGTGAATAAATGGGTTGATGGGTCTTGTACCCTTACAAAATAAAATTGGAATATATGCAAGATATATCAATAAAATAGAGTGAGTTAACATTTAGTATCCCACTAGAAACTTCAGCCTAAAAAACACCAAAATTTAGTAAAAACTAAAAGAGACCTAGACATTAAACTAACTAGTCCGTCTATTCAGACTCAGAGTAATAGACCAATTTCTTGGTCTCTATGTTTTATTCTTTATTGTTCCTAACTCTAGTATTATTCCTAATTACCTACTCATTCTCCTCATTTGGCATCTTACATTTCATTATAGTGGGTTTGAAATCCTCCTTTCCTTTCTCATTATCCTTTCTATTTTCCTCATTACCACCCCTATGAGTCATTCTAAAATTAGGGGGAGTGAACTCATATGTGTTAGCTTCCTCCCTGTCATTGCCTAGATCAAAGGTCCCTTGAGCTAAAAGACATTTCAAATTTTCAAACTCGTTCAATATTTTTGTGCATATTAGTTTCTATATTGTCACTTAGGTGTACATTTTTTTGAGGGACTACTCAATGTCATCTTTCATCTTGGGGTTTAAGAAATCCCAAACCCTACTAGATATTAGGGTCATAATTTTGGGATCCCCCATATGATTACCTCTTAGATTAGTCTCCTCTTGCATAAAATCCTTGACTGCATATTCATCCTGGTCCCCTATTTTCTCAATTTTAGACTCTAAGAAAAATTTATCATCCCTGACCAAGTCTTCATGTTCATTAGTGATGTTGATTTCCTCTATCACTACCTTCAACCAAATGAGTTACCCCTTCTTAACCAAAATTAGAATGAGCACTTGGTGGATAATGTCTAGCAAGGGATTGTTCTTAAAATTGTGACTAAGGCTTCCATAGATTTAAGGAAAAAAGGGTAAACTGATAGTATGACCCCTAAAATGGTTAATAAAAATAAAATGATGTAAAAAAATTATTGTGTGCTTCTATTCTATCATGATATATCTCATTATATTCAAACACATGTCTAGCCATTTTTTGGGTAAATCCACCCTCATGAACCCTTTCTTGCTTGAAATGTTTAGCTTCTTTTTCACCTTGCTATAGAAGATGTTGAATATCTATTATTTCCTTTTATTGTCCTTGAAATCCTTGACTCCTAAATATTCCATACCAGTAATCTCCCATATGACCACCTTAGTGATTAAAAGTCTTAACCCATACATACAAACTTCCCTGTCAATCCACCCATGAGTAAAATATCTAGATAGTTCTATGTCATGACCAACCAATATTTCTATATAGGTCAACATCCCTTCTTTAATCATCTTCTTCCATACTTATTCATCATCCCTCATGTCTGCATAGGAGATAAGTTCAACATGATCTTGGTTACCTCCCATTTTATCCTGTGTATTTCTACTACAATTTTCATGGCCAGAGTCCTTAGAAATGAAAGTGATGATGATGTTGAAAATAGAGCCATATAAAATATTATTTCTTGGTTATAAATTAATCCATGCATGCAAATCCTTAAGGCTTGAAAGAGGTATGATTTATTCACATGTGTGAGTATCCCTTCTCTCATTTTGAGTATATTGAATCATTAATAGGCTCATCATATTGATCTATGGTGTGATATTTATCAAGCTCAATGAAGGGGATGGAATAATTAGGTAATGCCTCATCACCTTGCCAATGTGTAAAGAAGCTACTTTAGACCCCTAGGTTAGCCATTTTATTAGCATATTTAATACCCTATCTATACACATGGGTAATGGACAATCCTTTGAAGTGGGAAACCAAGTTTTCTGCATTATCGATAATCTCGATTATATTCCAAGAATCTTGAGTCAAACCTTTGAGGCAGTTGATGATATTCATGGAATCTCCCTCCACTTGTAAATACTCCATGCCCATCTTAACCACAAGATCAATGCCCCATAAATTAGCTTTGGATTTTGAAACATGGTTCATTTGGACCCTAAGAGGTCTTACATATGATGCCCTAATATTCCCATAAGAATCTTGAATAATACCTACCAATCTTATCAGGCATGTATTTCCTTTAGCAACCTCATCAAAATTCAACTTGAACCAATGGGAAGGAGGAAGAATCCACTTGACCTTAGATCTATCAATAAACTACTTGTGAGGTTTAGCAAGGTTTTCAAGATTAAGCTGGTGGAGAATCTGGGATAGTTGAGTAGAAGAAGGCCCATCAAAGGATGAAGCATATGAAATCAAATTTTATTTTACAAAAGCCATGATTTTATTGAAAGTGGAAGAATGTCTAGGCCTAAGGTTGTCAAATATTATTGAATTTTTTGAGATCCAAATGCCCTAAAAGATATGGGGGAAGACTAGATTCCACTAAAATTTTAGTGATGGGTAATCCCAAGGGGGATTTTATTGATAAATCAAATCCTTAATAGTGCTAGGAGTTACCCAAGCGTAATTGGAAAGTCTAAAGAAAGACTAAAAGATGGAGGAGGTAAAAAAATAGGATAGGAAAATATGTTCTATAGATTTAACCCCTTGTTTGTAGAGCACACATCTATTGAGAATTAAAATTATCCTTCTCATAAGATTATCCACTGTTAAGATATTGTTCTAAGCTTCTATCTAAAATAATACATTAATCTTTGGGATGTGATTTTATATCCATAAAACATTCTAGTTCTCTTCAATTTTAGCTTGTTCCCACAAGGAGTTATAACCATATTTGACTGAATACAATCCACTAGGATCCTCTTTCCAAATGATATCATCTTCTTTTGGGAAGATAGTGATGTGAATGTTCTAGAGTGTGGTATTTAATTCCTATAAGAAAATATCTTGGTGTTGATTTAGGCCTTCTTTATAGAGTGGTTTCCACCTTTTCCTACCGTCAATTTCCTACTAGTAGTCAGACACCTTGTGGCTAATGGTATCTTTGAAATAAAAAGAAAACTCCACTACTTGAGGTAGGGAAACTATTTAGGTTTGGATCTAAAGGTCCAACCAAAAATCCACTTTATTACCTCTACCAATATTCCATTTCAGCCTTTTTTTGAGAATATCCTTCCTAGCTCTTAATGTTTTCTAAAAATTTAAACCATTCTAGGGCCATATTCAAATAAAAAGTAGGAAACCTCCCTAGAATTTAAGTATTTAGCCTTGATAATCTTGGTCTAATGATTATCTTCCTTGATTACCCTTCATCCTTACTTTGCTAAGAGAGATTGATTCATAAGTCTCACCCTTCTGAGCCCCAATACTCTTTTTGAATAAGGTGGACATGATTTATTTTAGGAGATAAGAGGAAATCTAAATCTATCCTCTGTTCCACTCTAAAGGAAGTTCTTCTGAATTTGTTCAATATAATCTACCACTTTACCTGAAATAACAAATAAATACATCAAGTAAATAGGTATACTTTGCAGTGAACTCTTAATAATTTGTAGTTTATTGGCCTGAGACAACAAATTCCCTTTCCATCCAGATAACTTCCTTTGAATCCTGTCAATAAGAGGATTTTAGAATTTTGTTTTCATAGTTCCATCAAAAAGAGGAATGCCAAGATATGAAGAGGGGATATTCTTGAGAACACAACCAATGATCCTAGAGATATTTTATTGCAAGGAGGGTGGAGTGTTGGTGAAAAAGAAGGAACTTTTGTGGAAGTTAACACTTTGGCCAGAAATAATCTCATAGATTTCAAGGATTTTCCTAAAGCATTTGACTTCAAAAACTAAAGCTTCTCCCATCATCAGAGTGTCATCCACAAATTATTGATGGGTGACTGGTCTAGTGTTTGGAGCTACTAAGATTCCCTTAGTTACCTAAGAAGATTTAGGTGTATCAATAATCCTACTCAAAGTTTCATCCATAATGATAAACAAATAGGGTGATAGAGGATCTCCTTGTCTAAGATCTCTTCTTACTAGGAAAAAACCCTTGGGAACTCCATTGATTATTATTGAATACATGGGGGTAGATATGTAGGGGGCTATGAGGTTTCAAATGGTTTTATTAAACCCAAGGAGGATTATGTCCATAAACTATCATGAAACTATATCATAATCTTTATTCATAACCAGTTTGAGGAACATACCTTATCAAAAGGAATTAGCCACCAAATGAATAGTTTTATGGGAAATGATTATGCCATCAAAAATATGTTTGTCAAAAACAAAATCCCCTTGTTATTTTTCAATCAATTTGTCAAGCAACATTTGAATTCCTAGGGATAGACCTTTCATGCAAAATTTGTAAAAAGTGGAGTAAAGACTTATGGGCTTGAAATCCTACAATTGGTTAGCCCCTTGATTCTTAGGAATGAGAACTAAAAAATTGTTGTTAAACTCTTGTAGCATAGTTATGTCTTTGAAAAATTTAGTTATAGCCAAGAAAACTTCATTTTGGATGATATCCCAAAAAACCTAAAAAAAGGAAGGAGGGAAACCATCAGGGTTAGGGAATTTATCCCATTGTAAAGAGAAGATGATAGATCTAATTTCTTCATCTGAGAGGGAGAAAGAATGGAGGTTTTAATCTTCTTAAGAAATGGCTCCCTGAATGAGATTAACTACATGTTCTTCTAATTAAACATCCTGAGAAAGGACATAGGCTAGAATATTTTTATAGAAGTTAAATATTTATATGTCGATGTCTTTTTCTTCCTTATACCAATTATCATCTTATCCCTTGATTTATGTAATGAAATTACACTGATGATTCCTAGATGATAAGGTATGAAATTATTTAATGTTCTTATCTCCCTCCTTGAGCCAAGTTTTCCTTAATTTTTGGCACCAGTAAGTTTCTTCCTTAGCTTTTAGGTTGTGGTAAATACTAAGAAGCTCCTTTTATTTAGATTTCATGGAGGGGGTAGAATCAAAAGTATTTATTTCCTCCTCAATTCTACTTAGATCCTCCTCAATGCAGCATTTTTGGAAGAAAATGTTCCCAAAAGCTTCCTTGTTCCAAATATTGAGTTTGAGCTTGACGTGTCTGAGTTTCTTAGGAAGAATAAACATTATAGAACCTTGAATTAGGAACTTCCACCATTATTTTAGAGAATCCTCCAAGTTTAGGTTAAAGAGCCATATTTTCTCAAATCTAAAAAAGGTACCTTTTGCTTTGGTCATCTTTTCACTGGAGAACACCAGCGAGTTAATAATTTGACCCAATCCTAGGAAGAGTAAAGAGGGAACTGGTGGAATGTAAATTCCATTACAAAGTGGTCAAAAACCTATCGAGTCTAACTTGAATGAGATTATCATCAAGTCTCCTATTTGACCGAGTGAAAGGTTTGCCTTTTAATTCAACATCTGTTAGTTCTTCTTCTATAATAAATTTACTAAATTTCAACATACTATCATTAAGGGAACAATTTCCCCCTTTCTTTTCCCCTAGAGATAGAGGAGAGTTGAAACTCCCTACCACCATCTAGTTCTAGTCTTTAAATAGTTCTCTAATATCAATCAGATCCTACCATAACTTTCTCCTATCATTAGGGGCATACATATTAGTAAGAACCCATTTCCTTTTAGTGTGAATTTATTTGAAAAAAACCATGATGTGAGAGTTAGTTTCTAAGAGGGCATTTCCTTCCATGACAAAAGGATCCCAAAATATTGTCAAACCTCCAAAGGCACCTTAGGAGCTACTGCTACTGCACAAACCTTTATCCTAGATATTAGCTTTATTCTTCAAATTTTTTCCATAAAAATTTTGATTTCTTGAATAATAAAAGTATCAGGTTTATGATTAAAGACCAAGTTTCTAGCCAACCTCTATTTCTTGGGGTTATTCAACCCCCTTATGTTCCAAGAGATTATTTTCATTTCTTATTACTTAGAAAATGTCTAAGGGTAATATATGTACACTTTGCTACCTAATTATCTATTTATACTTTTTTGGAGTTTTGATTAGATGGTCTTCCTAAAGATTTCAATTATTCACCAACTTCAAACTTTTTCCTACCTTTTTTTGGTTGGAATTTCATCCACTATTCCTTAGCCATTTCCCTAGTAGAACTATCTCTTTTATTTTCAAAGGAGAATTGATCTTCATAAGGGTATAATGCATTAGGTTCCTCTTAACATTTAATCAAGGTTGGAAGAAACTAAACAGGTGCTAGTTCTTGAAAAACTAGATCCTTGTTGAGTAATAAGGCTTCAAAAGATATGGTGTAAGGTGAGTTTATTTGGTCATCCCCTTGTGATTCCTTTAGATATGAAGAAGGGGTAATAGGAGATGTAAAATTTTCTTCAGAAAAAATGTCCCCCAATGGAGGAGTATATTTAGTTACCTTGGATACCTTTAGATTAGTGGCTATGGTATTGAGATCTAAACCAGCCTAAGTGGGGCTAAGAATCTTTAGGGTAGAAGAAATTTTGGGAGAAGCTCCATCTAAAACAAATTTCACCAAGAAAAGAGGAGCCATATAAGTTTTAGGAGGGGGAAAGGAAGGTGATTTGAGAGGGGAGGGGGGTTGTGAATAGTTGGGGGATGAGGAGAAGGGTTCTAGGAAGAAGGTTTCTTAACCCATCAAGGAGTTGGGGGGAGGGAAGGCTTCTTGCTTAGAGGGAAATATTTGGATGATTGATTTATAACATCATATTTTTTTCAAATTTTTGATTCCCTTTCAAATTTTTTACGTTGGTTTGCCAGTAGGGATGAACATGTAGACATGGGCTGCTAGTAGTCTTCATCTAGATTTGGTCATAGGGTTTATAGAGATTGGTTGGTCGAGGGCCCTAGTAAATCCCAAAATAACCTCTAGGGCCCAAAATTCTAGAGGTAACTCTAGCAATTTTCCCTAGATAGGAATGTCTTCCATGACTGTGCTATCTAGATTAAAACTTGCCTTACACTTTCAAAGGCTAACTATGGATTTACTCATAAACCAAGGAACTCTAGTGATTATCCTTATGTAATCTTTAGAATGAGAAAATTTAATAAAGAAAAAAAATTTGGGCATTGTAACTATATCAATCTAAACCTTGGGACACCATTTGAAATTTGCCAACTTGAAAAAAGAGTTAATATTCAGCCTAAAGTCACTAAATTTGGCTAGAATAGAATTTGATAGTGAAGAGTCAATGTGTTCTATGACAGAGTTTGGAACCTTGAGACATACCTCATTTTTGTTGCTAAATGGAACCAAAAAGTAATATTTTAAGGATTTTTTAGAAGGGCACTCACCAACCACCAATTTATCCCATGAGGTAGGTCTTTTTCCTTTAGTGGAATTAGGTTTTATGTCTGGTAGACCCTAACTTGTTTTCGATGTGTGCATAGAATAAACCTTTGAGATGATTGGTGAAACATGAGAATCCAATGGAATAGGAGACTTCAATGAAGCTATCACATCTTGCATGAGATTTTTGGGTTATAACTCACCTTCTTTCCACCCATCACTTGTGTTCAAAATTCCTCTAATATTCTTCCCACCCATCACGTTCAGTCTTAGAAACCCTCAAAAATTTTATTTTTTGAATATATGGTCACATAATATCCCTTCAAAGCTACCATTCAAAAATAGAAATTTCTTAAGTCTTAGCATTTCATAGATTACTCATATTTAATAGCTGGTTATTTTACCAGCTAACTTGGATAATAAACATGATCAAATTTCTAATCATACATCCAAAATTTAAGGCTTTTAGCTCCCACATAATCTATAAAAATAATATAAATATTTAACTCCTATCTTTCTAAGTGATAAATCAACTTATTGTGCTATTGAAAAATACCCATATAGGTTCCAATTTGATTATATTTTGGGTATTATATTACTCAAGTTATATTTTGATCATATTTTATACAATACATATTTAAGGTTTTAATATATATTCAAATCTCCAATTTGAAGGTTTTCATTCCCACAATTTTAGAAACTCAAGTGGTGAGTATTCCCACTCTTCTGAATGCCATTTAGATTTTATTTCTCCCCCTTTATTGATGCTTTTTTATTAAAATGAAACAACAACATTATCCCACTCCTCTTCACCAATAAGAGTAAGGATATATAATCAAAGGTACCAAAGACCTTATTTATTCCACATGGAAGGCTCAAAGAAACATTAAATTCTAAAATAAAAATAAAATGAGACATATCCAAGTAAAAACATTCTTCCTCAATCTTCATAGTGTTACCTTTGGACATCTTTTCTTCACTCAAGTACAACCATACCCTGGTGTCACATGGAAAATATGCTCAAATCTATGTATAACATGTATTTATATACACTTTACAACTTTATTAACCATTATTTATTTGGAATATTAATATATACCAAGTTGAATTATCAACCCTTTTTATGTCCATTTGATGGATTTTCAATCAAATAATTTTATTAAATACCATCACATCATATAATCCCATAATGCCTTGCATCAGTAACAATAGTAGTGAAAATTTAAACCACCTTGGTGCCAATGAATCAAGAAAATTTGTCCACTAACATGTCATGTTTCCTTAGTAAATTTAATAGATAAATATCATATCTTAAAATAAGTTTATATTTGAAATAATTTATGTAAAATTTGTGCCCTTCTCTACACTAGCTAGTGAAACCCGAATTTTGACAATTTTCATGGAATAACATAATAACTCCAAACTAGCACATATGGAAAATTATATTACATAAAAATGAGACAAAAATAGTTACAAATAATTTTAATAATTAATCCATAATTTTTTTGATCAAAATATGAATTTTTGGCAAAAACCCTTGCCAAAACTACATAGTAACACTATAAACATTGTTCAAAGCATAACATAAATATACATCACTTAAATGATGATCACACAACACTATATAATACTTAAATAACCTAAAAATAATCCTAAAATACACTTTATATCTATTTTAACAAACCAACAAATCTAAAAATTCTTTGATAACCTCTACTCACACTCACTGCTTACATAAAACACTAAAAACTAGTTGAATATGCACTTCTTGAAGCTCTATTACAATTCCTATGTAAAATTTTACCTCTGTGTCATAGTTTTTTCTTCTTAAAATACTTTATATCAATGGGTTTTATTCCAAATACCTCCAACATCCAATAGTTTTCATTCAAGGATGATCTAATGAACATTGTTCACCAAGAGAAGTTAATTAGATTGGGAAAATATCCTTCCAAATGAAATTATGGAATATTAATAACCAATGAGGACCAAAGGGAGTTTAAAACAAACTCCTTGATTTTTATATATAAAAATTTAAATATAAAAAGGCATTAGTTGTCATCTTTCTCCACTTTCCATCATTTTCTTTAATTCTACTTTTCCTATTTTTGTCCTATTCTAGAATTTTCCTAAATTTGCCATATTTTATGAAGGGTAATAATAAAATAATAATTTATTAATTTTATTTAAATCTTAATCCTCATCCTTATCATTAAAAATACCATGCCAAACTTTATCAATAAAGTATTATTATTTATCTTTATTCCCTGTTGCTTTTCAAATTTACCAAAGAATCCACTAATAATTGACTACCAACTAATCCTAGAGGTTACAAACCTCTTCATAATAATTTTCATTCCCCTCTTTTGGAAAATATTTAAAAATAATAATATTTTATTAATTACTTGGCCCTTTTTATCAAATATTGTAGGTCCAAATAATCAATATTAAATAAAATTATTTTCATTTCTCCTTCTTTAAACTCAAAGATAATATTGGAATGAGTATTTTGTCCACAAGAATAAATTAATTGAAAAAGGGACATGACATAACACTTTCTACTTGGGTAATGGGAAATATCTACAAAATGTTCTCCAAAACAACCACCACAATAGGACACAAATAAAACTAACATATGTGGAAATATGTTAGAAACCTTTAATAGCAAAAAGGATAACCTACTCTAATACTAATATGATCTATAAACCAGGTGGATATTCCTCTCTAAGTTTTACCAACATGGACCCTTTCAAGTCAACTTATTTCCCTCAAGTTTTATGCCATAAAAAAAACTAATTTTTTAAATATGTATTACAACTCTCAAGACTATCATATAACATATATAATATAATATCTCTACACCCTAAACATGTTACTAATCCATACATGGATACAATTAACATGATTTCATATAAGTGTAATGCCAAATGTGAAGTTATTTAATCATAGGGTTGGATCTTGAGATCTCTTAAATGTTTGTGTATTATTATATTTTCAAGGAATGAAAATATGCAAGTAAAAGAAACAAACTCAATAACCATGAAGAGATATACACAAGACATACCATGGAGAAACTTAATTTGATAATATTTCAACAATATTGAAGCCATGTTTATTTACATCCACTATGTTCTATAGTTTACAAATTTCTTACCTTCTTGGGATTACAAGGAAAATAACTTCATACACTCATAATAACCTCTACAATATTTAGTGGAAGACTTGACTTTCAAGGAAGAAATACTACTAAACTCAACTTTTTTTAGCTATGTATTCTTATAAACAATCATTTATAGCTAATAAATAATGAGAAAAATAATAAAAAAGGCTCAAATTTACATGTATGCAATGTGAATCCAACTCTTATATATCTCAATTTGCTTGTTGTTGTTGTTTTCTAATCAGTTTGTGATCCTTATGTTATGTTCTCCTTATAATATACCTTTTAAGACATGTATTTAACCTTTCTCTATGTTATAAACTATCATGAACTCAAATAATTATCTAAATTAAATTAAAACATAAAATATACTTTAAATTCTCATGTCTTGGCTAGCTACAGAGTTTAACAGTCTTAGCTCTAGAGTTTAACAATTAGGCTCTTGAGATCACCTAGGAAGAAATTTTCCCAACTTCAAATGACTATAACTTTTTCATATGATTGGTCTCCAAAAAAACCACCAAAATAGAACAAAAATAAAACTAACATCTATGTAAATATCTTAGAAACCTTTTACCGTAAAAAGGATAACCTACTCTAATACTAATATGATTTATAAACCAGGTGGATATTCCTCTCTAAGTTTCACCAACATGGACCCTTTTAAGTCAAGGTATTTCCCTCAAGTTCTATGTCACATAAAAAACCCAAAATTTTGTTTTAATATATATTACAACTCTCAAGACTATCATATACAATATATAATATAATACCTCTACACTCTAAACATGATACTACTCCATACATGGCTACAATTAACATGATTTCATATAAGTGTAATGCCAAATGTGAATTTATTTAATCCTAAGGTTGGATATTGACCTCTCTTAAATGTTTGTGTATTATTCTATTTTCAAGGAATGCATATATGCAAGTAAAGGAAATAAACACAATAACCATGAAGATGTATACACAAGACATACCCTAGAGAAACTTAATGTGATAAGACTACAACAAGATTGAAGCCATGGTTACTTATATCCACTATGTTCTATAGTTGAAAATTTTCTTACCTTCTTGGGATTACAAGGAAAATAACTTCATACACTCGTAATGACCTTTATAATATTCAGTGGAAGACTTGACTTTCAAGGAAGAAATACTACTAAACTCAACCTTTTTTAGCTATGTAGTCTTTTAAAAAATCATTTATAGCTAATAAATAATGAGAAAAATAATAAAAAAGGCTCAAATTTACATTTATTCAATGTGAATCCAACTCTTATATATCTCACTTTGCTTGTTGTTATTTTCTAATCAGTTTGTGATCCTTTTATTATGTTCTTCTTTTATAATCTACCTTCTAAGACATGTATTTAACCTTTCTCTACCTTATAAACTACCATGAACTTAACTCATTATCTAAATTAAATTAAAACATAAAATATACTTTAAATTCCCATGTCTTGGCTTGTTCTAAAGTTCAATAGTCTTAGCTCTAGAGTTTAACAATCAGGCTCCTGAGATTACCTAGGAAGAAAGTTTTCCAACTTCAAATGATTATAAGTTTTTCATATGACTGGTCTCCAAAACAACCACCAAAATAGAAAAAAAATAAAACTAAGATCTATGTAAATATCTTAGAAACCTTTTACAACAAAAATGATAACCTACTCTAATACTAATATGATTTATAGACTAGGTGGATATTCCTCTCTAAGTTTCACCAACATGGACCCTTTTAAGTCAAGGTATTTCCCTCAAGTTCTATGTCATATAAAAAAACCTAAAATTTGGTTTTAATATGTATTACAACTCTCAAGGCTATCATATAAAATATTTAATATAATACCTCTATACTCTAAACATGTTACTACTCCATACATGGCTACAATTAACATGCTTGCATAGAAGTGCAATGCCAAATGTGAAGTTATTTAATCCTAAGGTTGGATATTGAGCTCTCTTAAATGTTTATGTCCTATTATATTTTCAAGGAATGAAAATATGCAAGTAAAGGAAACAAACACAATAACCATGAAGATAGATACACAAGACATACCCTGGAGAAACTTAATGTGATAAGACTCCAACAAGATTTAAGCCATGTGTAGACACCGAAATCGTGTCTACTCCCCTGGTCATTCTCCTTGTTTTCTCCCCCTTTGGTCCCTTGCCACTTCGACTATCCCTAAACCCACCTAAGTCTTATTAATTAGAAATAATCATCTATTTTTAATTAAATAAGTCCCTTTTCCCTCTCCTTGCCACCTCGCCACCCTTGGATACTCTCCTTGGATTCTCTTCATTCCCCACATGGTTATTTAACACCTAGACTCCCATTCCAACTTCCCCTCTCGTCCATTTAATCCCTTTCGATTGTTTCTCCCTCAGACTAGCTGACCCGGCAGTTGGAAAACGGATGAAAGGCTATTTTTAGCCTTTCTCTGGCCTTTCAGCCGCCGACGTCGACCAATTGTCGACCGACGTCAGTGATATTTCTGGCGTCGACATCTTTCATAACAGTTTCTACACCATTATCTCCTCTCTCTGGGCTCTCTTCATCTCTCTCTCGCAACCTGACTCTGAATCTAGCACTCTGATCATCAATCCATTCTTGGACCCTGTCAATCTGCCAATATCTCAACCAAGCATCTAACTCTCTCCCTCAGGTACTAACAGCAAGCTTCTGCAAGCACAACAGGGATTCTCCATCAGCAACAGGGCTTCACATCTGGCAACACCAACGACAGGCACACCAGTCTGCAACCACTTCTTCAGCAGGGCACAGGTAAATACTCTGTTTATACTTTTTATTATGCTATCTAGTCATTTGCTTCTAAGCTAGATTCAACGCTTTTATCCCCCAGACCAGACCGCTTACCAAACCAAACCAATCTCGAACCCTGTCTCTCTGTTATCTCTACTTTTTGTTTGATCTTTCTGTCAAATCATCCCTCCTGCCAATAAAGACCTTGCACAGGGCATCCAACCAGACCCAGACCATTCCCCAAGCCATTCAAGCACGTCCATAAATTGTCTCAGACCCATCCACGGACCAGACCCTGACCAGACCCGTCCACAGACCCGTCCAGAGTCCAGAAACTTGCCCAGAGTTTGACTACAGGCCACTACCCCGACCGACACCGGTCATTACCCCAACCGACGTCGGCAGACTAACCGACGTTGGCCCCTTGACCAATCGACGCCGGTAGGACCACCGATGCCGGCGACTGTGACCAGGCCAACAACATTACTTAGGTAAGCCTTTGCTTCCTTTTCTCTTTCAGTCTTCTTATCATATCAATCTTTTTAACATTCTGTCTTTTATCAGACTTTATCTTTATCAAACAGTGGGTTGACCTCCCTTAAGGAAGTTTTCATACTTCTGGGAACAAGCTTTCGCTTGGCAACCCACCATCTATCCATCTAACGCCTTCTTTTGTCCAAGTCTCCTTTCTTTGCAGGTGTCATTCCTCCACAACCAAAGAGGAGTGCTCACAAGCATCTAGATTACGGTGTGCAGACTACATCCAGGTACACAAGCCTTGACCATCTCTTTAGTTTCTTAATTCTTCTTTTGAATATAGAAAGCAAAATTTGAATAGAAACACCATGGTTATTTATATCCACTATGTTCTATAGTTTACAAGTTTCTTTCCTTCTTAGAATTACAAGTAAAATAACTTCATAAACTCATAATGACCTCTACAATAATTAGTGGAAGACTTGGCTTTCAAGGAAGGTATACTACTGAAATCAACCTTTTTTAGCTATGTAGTCTTATAAAAAATAATTTACAGCTAAGAAATAATGAGAAAAGTAATAAAGAAGTCTCAAAATTACACATATGAAATGTGAATCCAACTCTTATATATCTCACTATGTTTTTTGTTATTTTCTAATTAGTTTGTGATCTTTTTATTATGTTCTCCTTTTATAATCTGCCTTCTAAGACATGTATTTAACCTTTCTCTACCTTATAAACTACCAAGAACTCAATTAATTTTCCAAATTAAATTAAAACATAAAAATTACTTTAAATTTCCATGTCTTGGCTAGCTCTATAGTTCAACAGTCCTAGTTCTAGAGTTTAATAGTCAAGCTCCTGAGATCACCTAAGAAGAAAGTTTTTCAACTTCAAATGGTTTTAACTTTTTCATATGACTGATCTCCAAAACAACCATAGAAATAGTACACAAATAAAACTAACATATATGGAAATATGTTAAAAAGCTTTTATAGAAAAAAAGATAACCTACTTTAATACTAATATGATCTATAAACTAGGTGGATATTACTCTCTAAGTTTCACCAATATGGACCCTTTCAATTCAAGGTATTTCCCTCAAGTTATATGCCATAAAAAAAACCTAAAATTTTATTTTAATATGTATTTCAACTCTCAAGACTATCATATACAATATATAATATAATACCTCTACACTTTAAACATGTTACTACTCCATACATGGATACAATTAACATGCTTGCATAAAAGTGCAATGCCAAATGTGAAGTTATTTAATCACAGGGTTGGATATTGAGCTCTCTTAAATGTTTGTGTATTATTCTATTTTCAAAGAATTGAAATATGCAAATAAAATAAACAACGATAATAACCATGAAGAGAGATACACAAGACATACCCTGGAGAAACTTAATATGATAAGCCTCTAACAAGATTGAAGCCATGGTTATTTATATCCACTATTTTCTATAGTTTACAAGTTTCTTGCCTTCTTGAGATTACAAGGAAAATAAATTCATAAACTCATAATGACCTTTACAATATTTAGTAGAAAACTTGACTTTCAAGGAAGGAATACTATTGAACTCAACCTTTTTCAACTATGTAGTCCTATAAATAGTCATTTATAGATAATAAATAATGATAAAAACAATAAAAAAGGCTCAAACTTACACATATTCAATGTGAATCCAACTCTTATATATCTCAATTTGCTTCTTATTTTTTAATTAGTTTGTGGTCCTATTATGTTCTCCTTCTATAATCTGCCTTCTAAGACATGTATTTAACCTTTCTCTACCTACCAAGAACTCAACTAATTATCCAAATTAAATTAAAACATAAAAAATACTTTAAATTCCCACATCTTGGCTATCTCTAGAGTTCAACAGTCCTAGCTCTAGTTTATATTGTGACATGTTAAATTTTTTTATATGACCTTGAAAAGACATGACATATTTTTTTATATTGTATATTTTTTTAGGGGAATAAAAATATGTAATTAAAAATTAATTTTTTATGTTGTGACATGTTAAATTTTTTTATATGACCTTTAAAAGACATGACACATTTTTTTAAATTGTATATTTTTTTAGGGGAATAAAAATATGTAATTAAAAATTAATTTTGAAACAAAACATATGTTTTTTGATCCCATACAACATAAACTAGCAATTTCTAGGTCTTAGCATTTCATAGATTGCTCATATTTGGCAATTGGTTGTTTTAACAACTAAGTTGGATAATAAAAATTATAAATTTTTTTATCATAATTATAGCCACATGTTTCATTTTTAAATTAAATTAGTGGACCCATTAAAAAAATAAAATGGATTTAGACAAGATACATGTCAATGTTTATCATTCAAGCTAAAAGTGGCCTCGTGACTTAGTGGCCTTTAGTTGCCCATGACATGTTCCTCTTTTATTTACAAGATTAAAAGAAAAAGTGGAAATTGTGGATTATAAATTAAAAATGGACATAAGCACCCTAAAAGTGTATTATAATCTCTAGACATAAACACCCAAAATAAAACCCATAACTCTCAATAATCCTTCACATAAGACACCTCTACATCTTAAGGTTATTATCCTAACACAAAATTAATATCTCACAAGAGTACATATGGGTGTAAAAATAAATTTTAAATATAAATTTTAAATGAACATATATTACTTTGTCCTAATTAATTGATAATTCCCAACAACATTCAACTTCCCACTACTTGGAGTACATCTGACTCTCAAGAGTGTCTTCATCAATGACCATGAGTTAATAGGATAAAGCCATGTTTTCAAGATCTCTCATCTAGTGAAACAAATCAGGTTACCTCTTATATAAAAATTACATTCACAAATTTATTCCCCTTTACATTCTATAAGGTTAGCATATGAAATTACACTTAACACACAAGGAAATATATTATAAGGTTAGTGACTAGAGCCTAGGCTAACGAAAGTGCCCTTTAAGTTAGTAGTTAGTACATGCACTCACTTATTGAGATGCCTACATATATAATATAACTACCTTAATATGTATAATAAAGTTTGTTTTTAGTTTTCCTATTACCAAAATGAGTGTTAGTTCTATTATGAAGGAAACCAGCCTTGGCTACTTAGCCTTACCACTATAACTTACATAATTACTCTTGAGGGTAACATTATAGCCACTAACTAGCCCACATGTAGCTAGATGATACCAAGGGTTAATATGAGACACCTTTATACATGGAATAAGGTTTTTTATACTATCTAAGTCCAACACAATATTATCAATAATTTTCCATACTCTACTACTAACCAATAGCCTCATTAGAGCTAGGTAAAAAAAAACTAAACCAATGCCCATAAAAGTTATGTTTAAGGTCCTTAATTTTAGATAAGATTTTAAACATATTTCCAAGGTTAGATAAGTATTATAATAGTCACTAAATAGGTTTTATCATAATTAAACTTGATAACTCATGTAATGAATGATTTAAACACTAGCCTTAGTGCAACTATTTTAGGATAGAAAAAGGCTAGAGAAATGATGTCTAAATTATTAATTGAGAAGGAAACTAGTTTAATTAAATGATTCCACCTTGAATTTATTAATATTAAAATAATAAGTTACATATACATTTTATTTCGGAAGGAAACACTAAATAGTCATGGTAAAAAAACAATAATTTCAAAACCATATTTTTACTTAAGTTTCAGGGTGATAAATTGGGATTGAAAATGCCCTTAAATTAATTTTTGTAAGAAGTGATAAATTTATTTGATTGTTTACATGTATTTTATAATCTAGATATATTATGATTTTAGCCTTATATCATTTTTTATGTGAGATTAATTAAGAAATTAATCTATAATTTTGAAATGGTTTTTACAAGCTTAAAAGTTCCTTAGTAGTTTTTAAATTATGAAACTGATTTAAAATCTATCCAACTTTAATTGTAATTTTCAATAATAAAATTATATATTGATTGAATTTTTAAATTTTATTCATTTATAATATTTTTAAATCCTCATATTTTCTAAAATTTTTCTATGGGTATTAAATTTATTTGTAAATTTAAAGATATATGAAAAGTTCCAGTAATTTACTTATTAAAAATAGTCCTCTAGAATCAACCCATTTTACTTACAAACATTGTTAATAAAATTTAATAAACTAATGCCCTGATATTTCTCATCCATTATTAAGGTAGTACAAGTCATTATTTAGATATTTTTGACAATAAATTTAATTTCTTTCAAGTCCAAATGGATTTTACTAGGTTGTAAAACACTAAAAACCTATTTGTTGATTGAAAGAGTTAAAAAGTCTTCGCTTAATTAGTTCAATTTAACCATGCAATTCATTTTTCAAAACTAAGCGATAATTTAAATTAATTTATTTAAGTTTGATATTTTTCCTTAGGGAAATATTTCCTATTTATTCATAAATCACATAGATCCCACTAGAGTCTCATAGTAATCTTCTACGGTTGTTTGCAAACCTAATCTATACATGGTCAATTCCAATTTTTGTTGTAAAACTAGGGTTTATTTTGAATGAGGTTAAGGTATTCAATATAACCTCCAATGTTGTTTACTTTTAAAAATAATGAAGTTTACCTTTGTGCAAAGGTGTATAATTTAAGTTGTAATTTACTTTTGTAAAATTTCATAATACTTAAATGTAATTTTTGGAGCACCAAGCCTTTAGCAGAGGGTATTGATTTCTCTAGGTGACCCTCTCGAGAAATGAGAATTCTAAGAGGTCCAATGGGAATGTCACCTTGTTAATTTTAGATTGATACTGGTTTAATCCAATGACTATGAAATTTAACCTATTTTACTCTAAGATCATCAACCACTACAACAAGAGGTTCAATGTTATGATAATTTATGTTCAATTACTTTCTTGCTTGTTGATTATTTTATTTGAGATGTGTTGTTTGTTTTATTTAACTTAGAAAACCACTAAGTTCTACTTCACTGCAATTAACTTCACACCTAGACTAAGGAATAACATCATCAAAAAACATAAAAGAGAGAGACAATAAGGCCGAAAAGAAGGGGGGATTTGCCTTTGATCTAAATGAGTCCCTTTGTGCTAAGGAAAGGAATCATGCTTGACCATAGTTATACCACTATGTGTCTAGTCTAGTTATTGCTCAAATGTTGGTCACCTAGTGGGCAAGAATATATGGACAATTATGAAAGCCATTAAGATTCATTCTAAATATAGTCTATGTGATATTCTTTAGCTATTTCCCATAATGATTGGGAAAAGACTAAAGTAAAGCATGAATAAACCTAATAAACTAGTTAAAATAGTTTATACACATATTAATTGGGACAATCATCTACAAAAAAGCATACTAATAATTTGAACACCAATTAACTAGCTAAATCAAAAGAATAGAGACTTTAAATGAATGAAATATAATTAAATATGTGTTCAACATCCCAAAATCATTATGTTATAATCAATATCTCCTACTAGATGACTAATGGTAAAGGCATGGGGAAAGGTTGGGGAAATCTAGACCTATTCCATTAGCATTTCGATACCTAAAGTTTTGACCAACCCATAGAAAATATTCTAAACAAAGTACAAAGAAGGAAAGGCAAGTAAAATCTTGGCACAATTCTTATAGAGCTTCGACCCAAAAGTATCCACCCTTAGCAATAGCATTTCAGCCTATTTAAATATAAAATTTGTGAATTTCATGGCTTTGGCTTATAGCTCAACCCACTAACGAGGTGTTACAAATATTCAATGATGATTTGTAAATGTTGTTGAGATTTTGGTAGATTTGATTTAGGCCCACAAATTTTCCATTGAGACATTATGCCTCATGAAGATAAATATTTGTCTTATTACCCCTTTTTATCTTATATATATTTATGCAACTTGATTCATATGATATCATATCTATGCATGCTTAGTATATATTTAGGCTTTGAAAATTTTGATGGATAGATAGGTTGTTAGTTTTATGTTCATGCTTTGCTAGCTGTATAGTCAGTGTGTTCTTTGTTATGATGGGCTACTACCACATGAATTCTCATCACTCTTCTTTTATTGTGAAATTGGTTTCAATTTTACAACCCCATTTTGGCACTCGGTAGCTTTTTTCTACCTATAGGATTTAACTATATCACTAGCCTTTATCATATCCATAGGCACATGGCCTTATTTCATTCACTTGGGTGCTTAATCTTTTTGGATTTTTAATTATTGTGTTTCATCTTATCAATATTTTATGGTCTTGATAACATTAGGTTATTACACCAAGATTAATCCATCCAACCCCATAAGCTCCTAAGAAGATACAACATGACATCTTCTCAAGGTCTCAAGACCTTAAAAGGATTAACTTTTGGCTTGATGTTCTAATGGTTCCATGTTTCATACCCCCATAGTTATGCACTTGGGAGAATGAAGTACTAGCTGGGACATATGTCATTATTTAATTATCCCCTCCAATGCTACTTGTACTTCACTTTGACATTTTTGGACCCTCAATCACTAACCTACCACTTTGTACAGATTTGCATTTGGCATGCTATGATAGGCCAAGGCTCTTCTAATATCTTATATCTTTGATAGTTCTAGGGGATTGGTCACTCTAACAACTAGCGATGTGGTACCCTCTGATTAGTTTCTAGTCTAATAGTTGAGGCTTCAAGTTCATGTTGATTATTCTCTCTATGGAGTAGTGGGATTTTACCACATCACATTATCCAACTCACCTAGAGTTCTTACACACTATTTTGCTGCATGGACCATTGTGAAATAGTAGAGTAGTAAGATTTCACCAATGGCATCATCTCACTCACTCACTTTCCTTAGACTTGTTGACATCATCATTGCTTTCCCAAATATATCCAAAATAATGGGTCACTATGATGATTCCATGTGGAAACATACTCCTTACCCACATTCCCAAAGGATTTTGAACTTGTATAAATGGTTTCGAGTCATCATGTTGCTAGGATTTTAATATGTGGAATCATCTTGTCTATCTAAAGATTAAAATTTTGCTAACATAAGATTCACCTAGGAAACTTTTAAGGAATTGACCATGTCTCATTAGAATTTTTGCATAGGCCTGGGTATGTTTAGATAATGACATGTGGCCCAAGGCATATATGACTAATGGGTTAAGTCTTTTGATGAAGAAAAAATGGTCACGTGGCTCTGAAAAAAGTTGAATAATTAGCTAAGTGCTAAAAGCCTTTTGAATAGAGTGCAGACCACTAGGAGTCATGAAATCTTATCATGTGGAAGAATAAATACTCTAAGGCCAAGATAAAACACCTACAAATAAAGGATAAAAGGTCCAGTCAACAAATTTAACTCTTTAAAATACAATGACTAAGTTATTTAAATTCAAATGGCTAAGATCCTTTGAAATGAGAACAAAAGGGAATGAAAACTTTATGAAGGAAAAATCCATTTAAAATTAAATAAAATCCAAATTTTGTTGAATTTAAAGCATATTTTTTCCATTTGTCATAAAATTGACTAATTCTAAGAAGTGGAACCATATAAATAACTTAGTCAGTTTAGATTGAATTAAAGAAGAAATAGACTAAATTACTAAGGAAAAGCAGTAGAAAACTTTGAAATAATTAGATAATTTGCATAAACCTAAGGTGAAATAGTCTAAAAGGAAGCTTCAAAAGTGTTTCTAAACACAAGGAAACAAATAGACTCAGACTTAATAGATTCATGCAAACTCATATATTGAAATCAATGGAGGTTCCTAGACATGGATTTTAGATCAAGTGTTTGTTAGTGAAAACATGATTATTCAAACTTGGTTAGATCAATGAGGCATTAAAAAACATAAATTCATATCTAGGAACCTAAATATTGGCATTTAAACTATAATAAGAGGTCTCTATTTGAGAATTGAGGTTGGGGCATGTTGGACCCAATAAAGGGTTAAGAGGATCATATAATTATCAAACCAGAGTAAAAGGTCAAGTTTATAATAAGTGGGGAATGTGTCCCTAACTAAGAGATACCCTAAGTCTTCACCCTCGTACTATGACTATAATGCAATGGTCAGTTTTCACTTATCATTCTATTTTGTATTGATTACTTATTCACTTTTATTTATAGGTTGGGATTCAATGCCAACATGTTGAGAGGATAATGTATATATGTGTGTCAAAAAAATTGAGTTTAAAACATTATAATCCCCCTTTTCTTAGTTATAAATGCATGCTCTCTTTTTTAAAATAAAATGGAAAATTCATGTATATACACCCCTACACACACACACACACACACACACAGACACACACACACACACACACACACACATAGAGAGAGAGAGAGAGATGCACATGTGCGTGCACACACACACACACATAATAATTTTATTTATTAAATAATTTTTTTAATGAAATAAAAAATAATCAAATTTTTTTGTGGTGGGTGGGGGGATCATGCCCTACCCACAGGCTGGTGAGATTATGCAGTCCCATCGCCTCCCCTAAGAGGTTAAACATAGTGGTGGTAGGGGGTGAAACTATGGGCATCACCCACAACCTCCCCCAAGGATGCAACTAGGGATGTCACCCCTAGCCTTATCTTTGAATCATGGTCAATCAATCCCCTTATCCACTGTTTTTATAATATTTTTTATGATTTTATATTTTGATCCTTTTTTAATATTAAACTATATATAATTTTATTTATATATTTTATATGCACACACATAGATATATAATTAATTCATTCTTAGAAACCAAAGGCATTCATTATATTTAACTTAGGATTAAACATCTTGTAGTTGTTACCTAATATTTAATATTTTTAAATTTCATTTATTTAAACATTAATAATTAAACTTTTTGTTTTTTAATTCCCATTTTTTCAATAGTGCAAATATATAATACAATTATTATAACATATGAATAAGCAAGAAGCATTATTTGAATTTAGAAGGGGGGATGATTCAAAAAAGTTTTTTTTTTATTATAATAATAATCCACTTTTATTTTTTTATTATAAAAAATATTATCTTTTGATAATAAGTTAACTTAATTTTTTTTAATTGTCTATTTATCAAAGAGATTAAAGTGATAGTTTTTTATTATACACATTTACATGATAAATCAAGGCTCAAGTAAGGGATCCTACCTCTTATCCACCACTTAACAAATAAAATCTGAGTCTCTAAACTCCAAAAAGAATATCTTCTCCTCAACTTTCAAAGCTCCTCCTTCCAAAAATCTCCCAAAATGGATAGCCAACCCTAAAATGAGCCATTGGTAGGAGACTAAATAGAAATGTATTCTACAAGACTCCACCAAATTTCATTAATGGAAGAAGTACACTCCTTAAAAAAAGACTTCTCTTTACACATCCATGTTTATCCTTACAATGTCCATGTGGGTTCAATTGCACAATTAAATCCACTTTATTTCACACATACTTGAATCCTTACATATCCAAATGAACTTCTTACATTTTAATTAATTTTATTATAAATTTACTTACACACTCCAACTAGTTGCACAATCCTACCAAACCTAGGCTAGAATCCTAGGTCTTTTAGGCTGCCTAACAACCATATAAGCTAGAGATCATAGCCTTCCTAAAAGTCTTATCCACTCATTTATCTTATTTTGAATTGTTTATAATTATAAAATTGAATTGTATTAGTTTATATAATATAAAATTATCTTAGTTAATTTAAATTTATTTAAAAAACATTAATATAAACCAAAGTGTTTAATAATTTAGACAATAAGGTAAAATAATTTTAATTTTCTCATACACTATGGGTCATTAAATTTTGATAAATACATAAAATTTGATAGGGAAATAGGATATCAATATGAGAGGTATTACACAAAGACAAGATAAGTTTGGATTTTATAATCCAACCCATCCATTGATAGTGTGTATAAATTGACCACTAACATTAAATAGGAAATCTTTGATTTAACCTCTATGTCATTTTAGCATGTGGGGCTCATGATTCTTAGATGTGGCCAAAGTGATAAATTCATAGATAGTCATATATTTTTAAATAATATTTTCCATTATCATATAGTCCCAATATATTTAATTCACAATGATTTAGTTGACATTTATTTTCAAATATAGTTAAAATTAGAATTCATAAGAAGACATTGTATACACATAATATTTTTTAACTTTATCATTTACTAATACTTTATCTCTTGCAAGAACCTGTCGATTTTAAATCTATCTAAGTGCATACCTTAAAGATTGCACCAGGAAAGGAGTGGGTAGACTACTAGTGATTCATAATATTTTTATCAACATTATCATTACTTAAGCCCATTACAAATCCTACTTATCCAACTCCCAAATCAAATAAACCTTGTTTATCCATTTTATCATGTTATTATCCTTTAAAATAGCCTGTAATTAAGAAAATGCCCGATTTTTATACTAATTAATTTGGGTCAACCCTATTATAAAATTTAAAAGGCACGTTATAGAACTAAGTTAGGAAGACAAGCCTAGTTTGAGGCCAAATGGTAGAATTTTATTAAAATTGGGTCATGCTAGCCAATCTTATTGATTAAAATTTTGGAAGGGTTATGACTTATCCATTGCTATAAATAATGTTTTTTCTTACAAAACATAACCTAATTGAATCTATGAAATCATGGAACCTATTTTTTTAAGTTTTAAAACCTATTTCTACCTTTTGATACAATTTTTCATGTATTTTTGGTGTGCAATCTAGCTTCCATTTGTTACCACTAGGCATTTTTCAAACCTATTTTTGAACATTTAAATGAGGTCTAATTGTGCTCAAATTTTACATGATGGTATCCAAATGTGGGAAGAATTAAAATGTGAATAAATTCATAGAAAATTATTTTCCCATGTGTCAAATTTGTATCCATTAAAATAAGCTTCTATGCTAATATTTTTGTCTTTCCAGTTTTTAAATACTACTAAAGCCACTTTTTGGGAGGCATTTTTAATGGCCAAATCATGTCTATTTCACATGAAGTTTTTGGGGTTGGTATAAAAATGATGGGAAGAATCATAAGGTGAAAAAAGTCTCAACATTTTCTTATCTCATATACCAAATTTGTAGCAATAAAAACTAGTATTTAAGCTAATTTTTACTTAAACAATTTGTTGTGTTTCTAGTTGTCAAATCAACCTATTGCTCACTCTTCAAGTCTATTTTCACAATATTAAATTATATCTAATGTTCTTAAAATTTTTCAATGGAGATAAAAAAATGTGATGAAAGGGTGAGTGTGAATAAATTCACAACATATAGCTTTTCCAGACATAAAATGTGCAGCCATCAAAATTAGGTATTGCGCTAATTTTTAATTAGTCATTTTCTATACCTTCTCAATTCCAAATCTACTTACTATGCATATTTAAAACCTAATTTCACAAGGGTAAACATATTAAATTGTAGTGAATTTTTTCATGATCATATACAAATGTGGGAAGAGTGAAAATTTGGAATAATTGTATAAAAATCCTTTCTTAAGTACCAATTATGCAACCATGAAAATAAGTCAATGCATGGTTTTTCGTTTTCCCAAGTACTAAATTTGCCTATTATACACCTTTTGAACCTAACTTCATAGTGTCAAAACACATACATTTCTTCGTAAATTTTTTATGAGAGTAGTCAAATATACTTAAAATACAATGTTGAAGGAAGTCACATAAAATAGTTCCTAAATTGAAAAATGTGTACCCATGAAAACTAACTAGGGCATAGTTTTCTATGTCTCCCAATGACTAAATATAGCTACTATACACTATTCAAACTCAATTTTGCATGACTAAATGATATCCAATCATCTTAGAAACTTTCATGAAGATATTAAAATGTGGGAAGATCATATTAGTAAGGAAATTAATAGAGTATTCCATCCCACATGTGAAAATGTAATGTTGAAAATGGGTTTTTACACTAATTTTTACTTGTTTTTTTTCTGTGTTTTCAATTTTTAAATTTGGCTAATGCGCACTTTTCAAACCTCTGGTTGCACTATCAAATGAGGTAAAAATTACTTAAAAATTTGTATGATAGTAACTTGAAATGTAATGAATTTAATTTAAAAGTTATCATTTTCACCAATGGAAAGATTTAAAGGTGTCAAGTTTCCCTTCTAAGATGGTTTGACATAGCCAACTTTTGACCAAAAGGCACAAAAGGGTAATGGGCAGTGGTTAATTTGATCATTTCAAATAACTAAAAATAATATTTTGAGAATATTTTAAATATATTTTTTGAAATATAAGATATTATGGGTATTTTTCATATTTTATCTTGTAAATTTCTCTTTTCATTTATTTTTAAGGTGTTGATGTGGTAGCGCATCACTACATGTTGGTTTTTAAGTCATATATTTTGATTCATAGCTCCATTTTAGATGTCATTTTTTCTGTTAGAAAGATTAATTCTCCATATTTATAATGATATTATTTTTAAATTTTATAAATATAAGATGAAAAACCTATTAGCATATCAATCACGATACTTTATTTCTTTTAAATATTGTGTGTTTATAAATTTTGATGTCTTTCTCATTTTTAGGAAATTAACACATTTTTATTTAAGATTTCTGTAAGATTTATTTAAGATGCATGCATTAATAAAGGTAAGACTTATCACAAACATTTAATGGAGATATGACTCATGCATTGGGAGTATGAAAAGAAGACAGAGCATGAAAAAAATTGACATGAAGGAATGAGCTATTATGTTGGGCATGAACACTCAGAATATTGTATTATTCCCAAAAAAATTATACCACTTGAATTTAATGAGAGCCTATCATCAATTATTTTGACATGTATTACCTTAGACAGGTAGTTTCACATTGAATTTGGGCCCTTGTTGGTGCACTTCATTTAATATTTGTAACCACCTAATGGGTAGGTGATGTTGGATTGAAAATCTACATAAACCCAGTAAGAGGACCATTGAAATGGCTAGTTTATTAAGAGTTAGTGGATAGATAAAAGGACTAGATAATTATTTTATGTAATTTCTTGCTTTTCATAGTTAGTTTCTATTGTGAGAATTTTTTTTGTGAAGCATTTATTGTAATTCCCCTAGTTTTAAGTGGATCCAAACAATATTTTTTAAGCAAATATATATAAATTTAAAGGTTTCTAAAGACTGTTATTCATTATTTGTGCATGTATATGGTTATTTTGTCCATATTTCTTCATAGTTGAATACCCCATACTCTTGCATAATCTTTATTCATAGTTGTGTGCTTACTGGCTAAGAAACATATTAGTTTCATCAAGTTCATCTAAATTAAATGAATTAGAGTTATTATAGCTACAAATTAGGTTTACATATTTCTCTTTTCCCTTCTCTTTTATTTTTATTTTTAAATCTGTTAGAATAGGTAGAATTGATCTGAAAGTTGCAATCTATGTTTACATGTATATCTTGATTGTAAAAGCTTTTCATTATTGATTAATACTTTTTGAACCCATTGTATGCAATGAACAATTATTAAATCAATTATATTTCCTTGATAAATATGATCTTACTAATTTTTTAAGAAATAAATCTATAAGACTATTATTACCTATCATTTATCTTAATATATTTCAAAATATGTCCTTTAAAATGGAATAATTTCACATCAGCTATTGAGTTATCATGCAAGCCAATACCTGGTAGTAACAAACCTTGAGTAGATTTCATCTCTTTTTAGGAGAGGTTGGGTGTATTTCCACCCTACCTAAGTTAATGTGTAAAATGACCCATCAACAAATACAAGGCTAATTTCAATCCAATAGATATAAACATTCATTTTTTCATTATTACAACTCATAATTCTACTACATCTATATATAAAGGAGCTATTACTTAGGGTTTGCCTTGTAGGGTAGTTAACTTGTATTGTGTGAATTATTAGATGCAAAGTAGGAGTATTTTAGCCTAAAGCTGATTTCTATAATGTGGTCCTTAAAAAGACACAACAACCTTTAAAAATCATAATTAGTTAAGGGAGATATTAAGACTCGATAGGTTCTCTGAAAGGTAATTATCTCTAACTTTTGATATTCATTTAATAGATAGATATTACACAAAAAATAGGTTTTGAATGTATAATTCCTTAATTAGATTAGTTATACAATTAAAATTAGTATAGATATAGGGTCTTCTTTTCTTACCATCTTCCACCTTAGGTTATCTAAATCCCTATTTTCCTACCATGATCCCTTGATTTTATGTTTGTGTTAAACCATCCCCCTTTGTGCCACAAGCTTTGGTGAGCACTAGATTAGCTTCATGTTATGTATTATAAGGCTGAGTTAGGAATATTGCATAGTATTATTTGACTAGAGTATTTGGAACCCTATCCTTTAGTGTTTCTTGATAAGAGATCCCTTGGTTATGTTTAATGGATCCAATTTGGTCATTTCTAAGATGTAAAAAGTATCACAATAGATGATATTTTATTACCTTCACAAAGCTTGGATTTACTAAGTATGATAAGTTTTAAATATATCTTAAACTGTTGCATATATTATGGTGAACCCGATGTGAATCTAACCCTTACATTTTTTATTTTTCATTTTTTTATCAATTATGTTACATTGATCAACCTAATTTTAACCTCTGTTTGTAAATATAAGATCTAAAGTAAACTATATCATGTTGGTTGACCTAGATTCATCCTCTATTTATATATTTCAAAGTTGTAGTCAACTAGATCATGTTGGTTGACTTAGTTATTTTATTTTTTTATAAATCTAAGATATAGCTTTAACTAGATTGTGTTGGTTGACCTAGTTATTTTATTATCTTATAAATTTTCACTTATAGTATACTAGGTCAAATTGGTCAACCTAATTCATTTTTATAGTTTTTATTTTTTAGTTTTTAGCCAATTAGGTCATGTTAGTCAGCCTAGTTTTATTTTACTATTTTCAATTTGTTTCTTCCTACAAATTACATCAACCTAGTTGACCCTATTTAACCTCTATGTTTTTAGCATTTTTTCCTTTGTAGGACTCAACCAGGCTTGGACATTCTTCTCAACTTTTAGATCTTGAACACTCTTAATCAACCAACTATGTTGATGAGGTTGACCTAGTTATATTTCTCAAGTTCATTCTAAACAAGTTTCATACTTAATTTTTTTTCAAATATCTCAATTTGTCATTATTATTTTCAACAAAATTACTTTCTTTCAAATTTATACTATGTTTTTATCAGTTTTTCAATTCTATAAAATTATATGATAGTCAACTAAGTTTACATTTTTGACTTAGTCAATGTCTATTTACTCTACCAAAAAAACTAAGTTGACCTGGCTGACTGTGTTTATTTTTGATATTTTTCACAATAGACTAGATTGGCCTACTCAAATTTGTTTTGTTTTATTTGTGAACTAAATCAACTTGGCTGACCTTTTTTTGTGTGTTTCTTTTTCATCATAATCAAGGCAATTCACTTTATTTTCCTATTAATTAATCTCACATTTTGTTTGAAATTTTATGGATACATATTTATTTACTTTCTAAAACTACAAATTGGTTTTTAACACTTGATTTTTTGCCTTTACTTTCAATTTGTCTTGATTTCCTTAAAAATTATGTACCAACAGTTATAAAACTACTTAGATATTATCATGAATGGATTTGTGGTAACTTATTTATGGTCCTTGTATATAATTTATAGATATTGTGGTGTGAGGGGCTTACCCCAATAATCATAGTCATAGTATAGAGCTAAACATAGTCTTTAGTTTTCATGTTCCTCATGGTATTTTAGAAACACTGATGATTTACCTTTGTATAGAACCTTAGGAATTCAACCATCTATTTTATCTTGTGGTGCATGAGTTAGTGGTTAGTAGTGAGAAGTTACTTCCATCTTACGATTGAAACTAGGTTTAGTAAGATATAATCATGGTACTTCTTCCATATTCAGTGCTCTAAAACATTCGACCATCACTATCCAATAGAGAATTAAGTACATTTAGGAGCCTATAATTTAGCAATCAAAACCTTTTAGTATAATTTATCAATCTTATTTTTGAATAATTATTTAGCATTAATAGTTACAAAATTATAGTTTCTAATTATTACTTGTTATTCTTTGTTGTATTATAGATTATATCAACCAATGTTGATACATTTATGTGTTGTTTGTTTCAACTAGATTGATTAGCATCAACCTAGTTGACTATGTGAGAATAGACCAAGTCGATGAGGCTTGACTCAATATTTTATCTTATGTCCAAATTAGTATTAATTTTTTTTTGCATATTAAACTAATTTGACCAGCTCAACTTAGTCTAACTCTATATTTTCTTGCATGTACAACTAAGTCAACCAATTCAACCTAGTACACTATCAAAATCTCTATCTTTTCCTACCTATACAACTAAGTCAACCAACTAAACCTAGTAGGCTATAAAAATATCTATACTTTCATGGTTTTATAACTAAGTTGACCAACTCAATTTAATAAGATATAAAAATATCTATTTTTTTCCTACTTGTATAACTAAGTCAACTAACTCTACCTAGTAGGTTACTAAAATATTTATACTTTATTATCTACCCAACTAGATTGACTAGCTCAACCTAGTAGGTTTCTAGACTATTATCATTTTTTTGTCTACCTAGCTAGGTCAACCACCCTGATCTAGTATATTTCCAAACTCATATTTTTCCCTTCTACCTAATTAGGTTGACCAAAATGAAACAATATATTTTTGGATTGATATTTTCCCTATCTTTATAATTAGGTCAACCAGCTTGACCTATTAGGTTTATACACTGATATTTTTCATTTTTACCCAACTAGGTTGATTAAATTAACACAGTATATTTAAATATTGTTAATTTTTATTATATGCCCAACTAGGTCAACAAGCTCAACCCAACAGGTTTCCAACTTGTTAATTTCATCTTTAGCTATCACCATGCATTAATTTTTTCATGAAACTTAACTCAAAAATAAAATGATATGATGAATTTAATTAACCCCATTAAACATCCTCATACTTACCTTTTTTATACTTTCATTGAAAATCTAAATGTAAGTAATGTCTATGTGGCCACTAGAACCAAAAACTATGGGTCACCTCTTTCAAAACTTCAAATACACTTAACTATCCTCCAAAAATTCATATTATCAAGGATGAGTGTGATCTCAATTATATTGCTAAAATGGTACTTTTCATCAATGAAAACCCTCATCATCAAGGAAAGGATCCCATGATCATCGACAATATCATGATGGGCCTTACCTTGATTTTCCACCTTCACCTACACATAAAATTTCTATAAGTCTGGGGGAAAGTCACCCTATGACTTCTTCAATGACTTTCTTTTCTTCCATACCCATTTATTCTTCCACAACTTCAACTTTATCTACCACTTATTTGTTTACCTTAGCTATTATCTCAACTGATGTATTAGATATTTCTTCTAGTAGGCCTACTCAAAGTTCCCATGTTCATACTCAATTCAATACTACCTTTAGTGTATCTCAAGTCACTTATACTAGTCAAGTTACTAGTAATACTAATTCAGATTCTATTACAATCAATGAATCAAATGGATAATTTTTAAACTAATAGTATAAATCTAATGATACAAATACAAAACCAACTATTGAAATTACAAAATCATTCTCAACCCACTCTTTGGGGAGTGTAAAATCATAATGAACCCCACCCACATCCCCATACCCCCATTAGAGATTCACAAGGTAACCTTATACCTCAACTCCTACTTCTTAGCAAGGCTACTAAATAGCTAAAAAATGAACCCTTAGTCCCTTAAGTTGAAAACATAATCATAGGTGTTATTGTTCCTACTATTACTTATAATGGATTCACTAATCTTTAATTGTATTTGAAATATTTTATAAACTTATATAAATATTGGATTAAGCTCAATACCTTTGCTACCACCAAGGTCTTAGCTAAAACCTTCACATGTGATGCTTTGGATTGGTAAAATCAACTCAAATCTCATACTATATCTAGTTTTGAATATTTACTTAATACATTGGTATAATAATTACAAATCAACAATCATCCTAAAAATATATTAGCTCATTTTATCAACTATAAACAATTAGAATCTGAAACTACATAAGTGTTATTTAAACAATGGAAAGCTGTATATAATAAATATGAATGTAAAATGTTAGAAGATAATCTCTTCCACTTATTCACTAATGTTATCCATCCTAAATTACCAATATCATGTTAGGAAACTCACTCCAAAATATTTGTAAGAATCTCTTAACCAAGCCAAACGTCAATATTTTATCATAAAATAATTTGATCCTTCCCATCCTCCTAATAGAACTTGAATGCTTATGAAATTTAAAAGCCAACATCATACAAATGATGGTGTCTATAGATAACTATGATTCCATACACATGATTCATGTTATTAATCTATGTGATTCTAGTGATGCTACTCTTTCATAACCACTTTGAAATAATTCTTTACCATAACCCAGTTCTACATTTTCCCAAGTGAATACTACAAATTCTCACAAACCTCTTTCCATGGTAGAAATTCAAAAGTGTCTTCCTATGCCTTCATAAAGATATCTTGACTTTACTCACCCCACCAAAAATTGGTATGATCCACACATATTTTATTAGAATCATGCAAGTTGGGGTCATTCTCATGAGAATTGTTTTCAATTAATAACTTTTGCACTTGAATATCTTCTTGGACCTAATTTTGATCACAAAACCTAAATTTGTTATCATAAACAAGCTTATAAAGTGGAATACAAGGTTAATGAAACTAAAAATAAACATAATTACCTTAATCAAGATAACTCTCATCTTTGTACTTATAAGGATCCTTTTCCTAAACATCAATCAAGTACTACTCAACCTCTCACTATCAACATTATTAAAACTTATGTTCATCCTAATTCTCTCACTAGAAATGAAAGTATTATCTATATGAATTTTAGACATTTTGGCCCACATACCAAGCTTCTTGCCTAGATAGAAAAGGTGAGATGAGTCCCTAATGGAGCAGAGATCAAGTGGCTTAGAAATAAGTCTAAAAATTAAAATAGAGGGTTTGAGTGGGTTCTCATAATGATTCAAGCATTAAAGAGCATGAAAAAAGTTGAAAAAATCTTAAGGATCCATCAAAACCTTGAAGTAATGATCAAAAGATGAATAATGCAAGTTTAAGGACCAAATCACTTTTCCATTTTATAAATGCACCTCATGAATCCTCATGATTTAAAGGATTATAGCACTATGAAGTTATTTATGCCAAGAAAATCCTCTAAAATTTTCATGCTTTGGTGAGTTCTCTATCTCAATTTATTAACATTCAAAGTTGAACCTGTAGAATGGAACATTCGTGAAGACATCAAAAAAAATCTCAAAATTTATCTACTAGGGTTCAAGATTGATGGTCACATGAAAATCAAATGATGGGCATGTGAATGTCAAATTTAGACATGATAATAACCATTGGGGTTTAAAAATCTTAATGATGATCACATAAATGCCAAATACATTCATTTAGACATCAAATACGGGCATGCAAACATCAAATTTGAGCCACATGAGTTATCCATTTGAGTTAAAATGGTGGGTCTAGGTAAATCAAAGGCTCGTATTGCATTGTATATCTTGATCCAATGGTGCAAGTTAAAATCCAAAGGTTAGAGCATCTAGATCAAGGGCTTGCATTACATCATACATCACGATCCAATGGTGCATAGGAGGTTAAAAAGGTCAAGATCTGACAGTAGGGATCTATGAGGCAATTGGGAGTAAAGATAGGTTGGAGAAATTTGATTGGATCAAGTAACATTTGATGGAAAAAATCAAACCAGAGGGAAATTTTTTGACCAAAGAAAATAAGGTCTTGTAGAGATCATCCCATCATCATTAAAGCTCATTTTAATGCCATGGAGTGGGCATAGCCATAAAATAAAGTATAAAGAACATAAATGGATGTCATGAAAGATAAATATGGATCTCTAATTCGATATTTTATATCTTGTAGGGTTTATTTTGTAACTGTGTTCACTATTTTTAAAATATATATCCATGCATATGGTGAGTTCTTAGTTCCTATAAAGATAAAATGGATCTATATGGACCTAATAGGATCCATAATGAGTCTATAAAGTCTATAGGTCTATATCAACATAATGAATATAGGAAAATAAATAATCTTGGATTGGTTTTTCATCTATAGAATGGACCTATGATCTGTATATAACAATAGAGTAGGTATGTGATTAATGCAAAGGGTCTCATATATTGATGTGGATCCATCCTTGATAAATTAGGTATTAACTTTCATCCATAGCATGACACTATCAGTTTCAAGATTTGAGGATTTGATCCTCATGAACAAGTAAAGTGGGCTTATGATCCCAAGGTGGTGAATTGGTAGTTATAGGAGTAGTTAAGGGAATTGATTTCATTCAAATAGACTTTGTCACCATGCATAACAAACCCTTATCTTCTAGTGGGATTTCTCAGCCAATAAACGGAGCTCGAGGATTATTGAAACAAAAGGAGGTTGGATTTTTGATAAGGATTAATCTTGATTAGAGAAAGGCATGTGTAAGGAATAGAATAAATGAACTACCACCTCACTTCTTCATCATTATGACTCTTTATCCACTCTCATATGCATGTTCCCATATTTTTCTTTCCATTTTTGCTATATATAGAGGCTTTGGAGCCTAAAAACTAATGCCTCTATTCCCTCTCTTGGGCATGACTAGACTCTACCAAGATTGAGCCTATAATCTCTTGAGATGAATACAAGACCATTTTCAATTTTCATTGTTCTAGTATAGTGTGTACATGTCAATTTGATTTACCTATGTGGTAGAAATTTCTCCCTTATCAAATCTTGATCTCACCTAGTTACTAGTTTATCTTGTTATGCAAGCCATGTTTAGTGTTCAAAGATATTTTAATTGAGGCTTGCATGTGGATACATTGAATAGTTAGTGTATTGCATTAGAAATCTCCACTTCCCTCAGATTCTAATCATTTGGTGAAAATTTTCATGAAATATTGATGCATGATAGATACTTAGAGTCCTATATCTAGTATTTTACTTGTCTCATTAGTGTTTAATAGGATCTCAAATGGAGTGGATTAACCATATGTTAGATGCATCACCATTATTATCTTAGGTTTCCATTCCAAGTTATATCTCTCTCCCTTTTCCGTAGTTATTAGTAGGTTTTAGTAATGGAAATGAGATAAAATGGTTCATCAAAAGAGATAGCCTCGTAAAAAATCCTAGAGGTCTGACCCTATTATAGGATACCCATATCCTAGGGTCATTCCCATGTTGATATAGATTTGGGTAAAGGACATGAACAATCCCTTGCTTAAATAGGGCACAATCTAGATAGCTAATAGTTCTAAGCACACCTAGTGAGACAAGGTCCAAAATAATGGGAAGATATTGGTGTGTATTTCCTTTGATCAACTTTTAAAATCAAGAAAGTTAGAACCAATGGGGACTCTAAATCAAATTTTCTAGTCATAATTAGCCCAAGTATGTCTCATTGAAAATTTTAGTTAGATCTTGAATCTCATTTAATATATGAGGTTAATATGAATACCTATGGTGAATATCCCTATCATATACTCCTTATTTTCACCCCCAATATGATCCTCATGATCCATATGAGCCTAATCAGCCTTATCAAGCATCCTATCAAATCTATGATGAGCTTTATCAATTTTTTTAGGATCCTTATTATCAAGGGAATGGATTTTACCTTCCTCATGATCTTCATCAAAAAGTATGAGGATCTATATTAGTTATACATGCATGAGTACTACCCTAATCCTTCCTATGAATAACAAGCCCATCATAATATTGCTCCTCATCAACCCTATCATGATCCATCCATACCAACACTTAAGAAAACTTTAGTAAGCCTTGATAGACATACACTATAATTGTGCTCACAAAAGTATTATGGAAAAGATGTCCCTATTCACTAGATCTATTATGTGAGGGAGTCATTAAAACAAGTGAAAGAATAATGGGAACCTATTAAGAGAGAAAATTATAACAATCTCATAGGTGAGATGATGGATGTAAGTGGTTTTATTCAAAGCATTGAGGATAAGTTTAAAATCCTTGAAGCATAGCATGTCCAACCTCACCAACCTTATGTGTCTTCATATACACTACCTCATCCTTCATATGTGTCACCCATTCTTCTACAAGAGGATTTTTCAAGTAACCCTTTGATTGTTCTAAGTTCTTCATATGTTCCTCAGACCTTCCCTTCTTAGAGATTTATCCAAGAGAGATGTCAGAGAAAAAAATAAATTGATGTTGGATAATTTGATATTGAGATCCAAGACTCCATTATTCCCCAAAAACCCCTTAAGAGGTCCTTTAAGATCCAAATATGTAATCAAGTAGTGAAGTCAAGTTGTGGGTAAAGTGAGACAAATCCAGATTTGAGAGTCTAGGTCAAAGAAAAATTTGAACTTATTCCAGTCTCTTCCACCCCTCTTCAAGAATCTTATTGCGCCTCATACCAAACCTCTTATCTTTATAAATCCCCTAACCACTAAATAAAAGCTATTCTAAGAGAACATAGATAGGAAAATTAAAGAGTTAGAGATGAAGACAAGGAGGATGAATAGAACCAAAATTAAAATATTAAAGAAAAACCTCTATCTTTTCTATCTTGGAGTCAAATCATGCATTCAAGCAAATATAAATCCATTCAATCCCCACCCCTCCCTCCTTAATAATAGAGGTCATTTCCATCTTGTAAATCCATCCAAATTAATATGCAAAAGGAGGAAGTGATGATTATGGAAGTCAAACAAGAGAACATTTAGCCTCCACTCCTTTCCCCTCAAAATCCCAAAGCCTTTCCTTCATGGAGAGCCATTCAAGAAGCAAAGAAATAGAGAGAGGAGGTGAAGGTGATATAAAAAGAGGAAATCATTATTGGAATGACACTTGGTAAAAGAGAACATGTTTCAACATTTTATAATGCCAAAGAAGGTGAGTTGCAAGAACAATTGCAAGTTAGAGATGAGGTCGAATGAGAAGAAGTCTCAGATGTACATCAAGAGGTTATTTCTAAAGAACCCCTTGATCACATAGTAGTTATCCAAGATCAAGATCTTGTGGTATTTGATATAGATAAAGTATAGGCTCATCTTTCCCTAGAAGGTAGCCATGAAGACAACTCACATAGAACCATTATTGAGGTAGAGAACTTTCTTGAAGAAGAAAACCATTGCTGGCAATTGTACCATTATTTCATGAGTGAGATTGATGAAATTAAGATGGTAGACTTATATTATGAGATATTATAGTAGGTTGAATCTCCATCTAAGGATTCCATTAATGTTTTAGAGCTTTAGGAAGATAGTGCTACTCTAGGGATGCCAAAGTAGATTGAGGAGGTTGGTCTTGATGTGGGAGACCCCCATGAGGGATTGGTATAAATGGAAGTCATGGATGAGTTTGAGATATATCCTATTGAATAGGATCAATATACCTTTCAAATTGATATTATCTAGCTTAAACAAAGTGAAGAAAAGAAATATGATTGGTATCTACAAATGAAGCTCTTTCAAGAGCTTGAAGATTTTCCCAAATTGAGGATCAAGTGCTTGAGAAGGTGGACAAAGAGTTTCCCATTGAGGATAAGGACTAAGATTTTATGGATTATATAGAGCTCCTAGATGAGCTTGAAGAGCTTGTAACCAAGAAGAAACCTAGTCTTATTGAGGACACTATGGAAATCAAGAAGGTATGCCCTATTGAACCACCATTGGAAGTCATAGTTGAGGAGCCATATCAAGAAGTCAAGACTATCTGGATGCACATAGCTGACCTATTTAGAGCAACTTGGTTCTAATTGAACATTATGTTAAAGAATTTAATAGATGTAACAAATAAGAAGTATATATCAAGATCAAGGTCAACAAGATGCATGCTTTATTCAATTCCACATATCATGATGCAAGAAGGTTGTCAAAATTTATTTTTGATCTAGGAGGATAGGTACATATAAATTCAAGTTGTATATATTAGGATAGTTGTGTTAAAATTTCTCCAAGTGTTGTATTGGCACATTTATTATTTTCCTTTCTTGTTAGGTTAGTTCCCCTTTTATTTTATGTTTCCTTTCAATAAGTGCCTTGGGCACTCTATTTTATTTTGCTCCTTTTGGTCTTTATATTATTTCAAAAAGAGGTTATCTAATGGATTGGCAGCTAGTGTTAGATCTAGATCAATATCTTAAACCAAAGATGAGACTCCATGCCCAATTAAATAGACAAGGTAGCATAGTCTAGGTTCTCAAGCATAGAAAACATGCTTCCCTATGAGTCTCTAGAAATGTTAGCCATTTTGGCCCACATACCAAGCTTATTACATGGATAGAAAAGGTGAGTTGAGTCCCTAATGGGGAAAATATTAAGTGGCTTAGAAATGGGTATAGAAATGTAGATAGAGGGTTCAAGTGGGTTCTAAGAATTATTTAAACATTTAGGATCATGAATCAGGTTGAAAAAATATTAAGGATCCATCTTAACCTTGAATGAATGATCAAAATATGAATTATGCAAGTTTAAGGACTAGAACATCACCAAGATGTCACACAAGAATGAATGAACTAGTTCACTTATTCATTTTATAAATACACCTCATGAAGCCTCACGAGCCAAAGGATTGTAGCATCACACATTTCCTTGTGCCAAAAACATCCCCTAAAAGTTTCATGCCTTCATGAGTTCTCTATCTTGAGTTATGAGCATTCAAAGTTGAACCTATAGAATGGAATGTTCATGTAAAATTCAAAATAAATCTCAACATTTATCTACTAGGGTTCAAGGATTGATAGTTATGCGAACATCAATGATGGTCACATAGACATCAAGTGATAGATGTCCGATTGTCAAACTTAGATGCGATAAATAACTGTTGGGGTTCAAAAATCTTAATGACTATCACATAAACATCAAATACATTCATGAAAATGTCATAAATGGGCACCCAAACATCAAAGTTGGGCCTCATGAGTTATTTAATTGAGATTAAATGGTGGGTCCAGGTAAATCAAAAGCTCACATTACATTGTACATCTTGATCCAATGATGCCAGTTAAATTCCAAAGGTTAGAGGATCTAGATCGAGGGCTTGCATTGCATGATACATCATGATCCAATGGTGCACAAGAGGCCAAAAAGGTCAAGATCTGATAGTAGGGATTTATGAGGCCAATGAGAGTAAAGATAGGTTGGATTAATTAGCCTAAGAAATATTTTATGGATGAATTCTAACCAAGGGGAAGATTTTTAACCAAAGAAAACAAGGCCCTATAGAGATCATCTTGTTGCCATTAAATCTCATTTGAATACCATACAGTGGGAACAACCATATAGTCAGGTATAAATCACATAAATGGATGTCATTAAAGATAAATATGGACCTATGGCTCAACATTTTATATCTTGTAAGGTTCATTAAATGACTATATTCACCATTATTAAAAGAAAGATCTATGTATATGGTGAGTTCTTGATTCCTACAAAGACATAATACATCTATGTGGATCTAATAGGATCCATAACGAAGATCTATATTCTATAGGTCTATATCAACATAATGACTATAGGAAAACTAATAATATTGGATTGGTTTTATGTTTATTGAATGGACCTATGATCTAGATATGGAAATAGAGCAGGTATGTGATTAATGTAAAGGGTCTCATCTATTAATATGGATCCATCATCAATAAAGTAGGTACTAACTATAATTCATGACATTTCACTATAAGTTTAAAGATTTGAGGATTTGATCCTCATGAACAAGTCAAGTGGGCTTCGGGTCCCAAGGTGGTGAATTGGTAGTTGAAGAAGCAGTTAAGGGTATTGATTCCATTCAAACATACTTTGTCATAATGCATAACAAACCCTTATATTATAGTGGGATCTCTTAGCCAATAAAAAGAATTCAAGGGCTATAGGAACAAAATTAGGTTGGCTTATTAATAAGGATTAATCCTAATTGGAGAAAGGCATGCATAAGGAAAAAAATCAATGAACTGCCACCTTGCTTCTTGATTATGATGACTCTTTCTCCACTATCTTACATGTGTTCCCATATTTTTCTTTCACTTTATGCTATATATAGATGCTTTGGAGCCTAAAAATGATCTCTTTATTCCCTCTCTTGGGCATGACTAGACTCTACCAAGATTGATCTTGTAACCTCTTTAGATCAATACAAGAATATTTTCAATTTTCATTATTCTGGTATAGTGTGTACATGTCAGTTTGATTTGCATATGTGGTAGAAATTTCTCCCTTATCAAATCTTGATCTCACCTAGTTACTAGTTCATCTTGTTATGTAGGTCATGTTTATTGTTCAAATATCTTTTGATTGAGGCTCGCATATGGAATGCTAACTAGTTAGTGTCTTGAATTAGACCTCTCCATCACTTCCCTTAGATTTTGATCATTTGGTGAACCTCTACAAGAAATATTGATGTATGATAGATACTTTTAGTCTTGGATCTAGTCTTTTGCTTGTCTCATTAGTGTTTAATAGGAGCTCAAATGGAGTGGATCAACCATATTGTAGATGCATTACCATTGTTAGCTTAGGTTTCCATTTCAAGTTATCTCTCTCTCCCTTTTCCCTAGTCATTAGTAGGTTTTAGTAGTGTAAATGAGATAAAATGATGCATCAGAGGAGCTAGCCCCATTTAAAATCTTAGAGGTCTGATCTTGTTATAGGATACACATAACTTAGGGTCATTCCCATGTTGAGCTATATTTGGGCAAAGGACATGAACAATCCCTTTCCCATTTAGGGTACAATTTGGATAACTAATAATAAACATTATGAATATTTAGTTTATTAAATCAATCCTTATCCCCATTATAACTATACCAATTTCCTAACTTTATGTACTATTAAATATTATTATGTATCTAATTTTATAGAACTTTGGCATATGACAATGATTCCAACAAATATAAAAACATAACCTGCTCCATCTACTATCCCACATGTTTATAATAAAATAACACATTTGGATACCCATTCAATTTCCATTTATACATATTATATCCCTCACTTATCATCAAATTATTTTCAATGTAAATTACCTCAAAATAACCAAATATCAACCCAACCATGACATTAAAAAACATTACCTTATCCAACCTAATCGAACACATATGTAAAAACACATTAGCTAAACCTCATTCAACTACTCCTTATCAACATAAATTTATATGCACTTACACTCCTCCTTCAACATATTTTGTTCATCATTTTGCATTTCCATTTGATACAATTCTAACTGGATATGATGAATGGGATCCTATAATATAACTTTATTATATATCCCATATTAAATTAATTTTCTATAACTGATGAGGACTTCTCCTCATCATCATAATAGTCTAATTTAGCTCTATTTCTAAATGAACATCCCTTGACCTCAAATTATGGGGCAAGATGCCACTTTATCTATGTATAAAGTGAGCACTCTTCAACAATGTGAAGTAATGTCTATACACTTCAATGAAACTATAGACACTTATCTCTAACTCAAATTTCCTATCACTTTGATGATTCTTGACAAAATATTAATCCATTCATATGATCCTTTGTTATTTATTAGTGTATGAATTGGTGATATCCAAGTTAAGTGTGGTTTGATTGATGAATGTTTTGACACTTTTGTTCCCTCTCTGGAATTTATTAAAACCCTTGGGTACTCTAAATGCAATATTAAATTTTCCCAAAGTACGTATCAAGACTATGATAAAAGATAAATTCCTCCTCTAGGGTGTGTTTATCATATTATCATGGTTCTTTCTATCATTATTCATATCAAATTTATGACCTTAAATTTTATATTATCATATAAAATCTTACTTTGTCAACCTTGGACACATTTCATGCAAGATATAGCCTCATCAACATGTCAATGTGTAATACAAGATTCAAGGAGACACAAACCCTTGGAGCTTTGAACAATTACAAATACCCACCCTTGAACCCTTACCTATCATTAATTTTCATGAATCTCAATGATTTAATTATCATGTTATCTTTATTAGAGGTTATAATGGCCACCACAAACTTGTGGGTAACATACTGCCTAACCTATTATATTCTGGCGATGACAAACCATATGAGACCATTTTGAAAATCAAAACTTCCAATCTCCCTTCACACATAATTACTCAATTGCCTCCTTATTTATGACCTCAGTATCAATAAAACCCCATTGATGATATTTATGTTACCATAATCAATACTTAAAAATCCATTCCTCATGCTTATTCAATTGATAATATCATATATGCTTGAACTATTGATATTCATAATCTTAATTATGATGATGGATATTCAATAGATGACCCCTTTTTAGTTGTTTTTTCTCAAAACTAAAAATTTATAAATACTTAGATATCATTTTTATTTATAACACTCTTTTCATAGTAGTAGTTTTATTGATTTATTTTTTCCATCTACTACACTTAACATTATTTATTCTTCACTTGATGTTCACAAGTTTCAGATGGATCACATATTCACTAATTCTCATCTAGTTACAATCGAGCATCTTCAAAGTATATTTTTTATCTTTCCATGATAGGACCATATCAGTTCACTATATATTTTAATCCTTCAATCATGATTTTTCTTGAGATGTTGGATACACTACTCCATCATACATTATAGTTTTCTCTTATAGCTATTTAGCCCTATCTAAATTCTACTCCAATTTGTCCTATTAGTGGTGATGGCATATTACATTTTCCTAAGCTTGATTTAATACCTACATGATGGTAATATGAGGCATATTGTGAGTTTTATAAGTTTTTTGGTCATTAAGATAAGTATTTTCAAGCATATGAGAAATTCATAGCACATTATTAGGGTTTAGGTTCCATTCCTACTATAGATATCTAATGCCCATAGTCATCTACTCTTAGATGTATTTTGTTTTCATGGCATAAACACATCTTTATGTACTCATTGATAATATTTTAGGTAATACAATGATGTGCTTCATCTATCAAAGATAGTCTATTAATAATAATCTACCTCCTCTTAAGACACTTATAAAGTACATTCCTAAACATTGGGAAGTTTATTTTCCTTGGCATCAATATGATACACATAATATAGACAGGTGTAGATTTTTACAACAATATTTTCATGATTTTACAAGGCCTAAACCATCATATTCTTAGCAATGTACCTAGTGTCATTCATGGGAAAAGGCTAAACCTTCCCTACCTCCTTCATCATCTAAGAAATCATATGATTTTAGTCACATTGTATCACTAATTCCTTTAATTGATTATCCTTCATAGGATATGCCATATGCACATCCTTCTTATTATAACATACCTTCTTTCATCATATAGATAGTATGTTGGGAATTCCTCACATAACTCTCTAAGAATATAAATGAGACTTTAATCAAAGTCAGACTATAGTTATACCTATATGTATTTAATTTTATTGATGATGTATGTCATGAAATATAAACATATTTTTGAACACATTATTATGTCTCATCACATTAGTATTCACATTTTCATATGATTTGGACTTGATATTTCACTACTAAATTTATAATGCATTATTATTTAGATGATATTTTTCTTTCACATCTTAATTAATCTAATTGTAAAAAAAATTAATTCATATATTTTATTGTTCACACTTATTTTCACTCTATATTGGGATGATTTTTCCTTACATAGATGTTTATGTCAAATCACTTGCTAAATATTATAGTTATTCATGTGACATGGATCTGAGACCACACTATACACTATCCTTTTGCTCTTATGATCAGCTAAAAAGCATATTCATTATTATACCATTTAGTACATGGATCTCTCATGATCACCATTTATCCCATATATTTCCCTCATCTTGTGCACACATATGGTTAATCTTGAGATCACATACTTACTTATAGGCAATTCTAAGCATTTTTCAAGTTAACATGGTCTTTAAGTACTTTTATCTTACAATCAAAGCATAAAATTCTTTGTTTTTGTCATGTATATCACTCATGTTTGGTTATTTTGAATCCATATAGATGAGAAATAAAAAAAATACATAAAACTTAAAATCTAAATAATTAAACCAAAAGGCAAACATCAAAAGGCAAAAATAAATATTCAAAAGTCAAAATCACACCAAAAGATGCTATTATTTTTTGGCACATATTATATTCTAATTAAATATAAAACTACATAATTAGACTCATGATAGAGCCAAGGCACATCAAGGTGTGGTAGGCTAGTACAATAGGATAGGAGGTCTCGTTATTAAATCTAGTGTAACCTAATTTCACACATAAGTACCCAATATTTGTAGTAGATTGATGACTCTAAAAGTGCTCCAGAGGAATAGGGAACACATCATGGGAAGGGAGGACCATTTTTTTTTTTTTGTAAATAACCTTCATGAGATGATCCAAGTACTTCACTCAGCCAAAAAAATTATGTCTACTAGTAAGAGTATCTTAAGTCTTTATCTAAACAAAATCTTAACACTTGTACATTCACTTAGTATGTCTCATTTCTATTAAATATTTCTCCAATGCTTATTTAATTCCTTTCACTCCATTTTTACATAAATATCAATCCAAATATTCCCCTTAATACATGTCACTTCATCTCTAATCATTCCTCTTTGGTTTTCCTTTTATGAGTTACAGTGTAAGACTTTGGATAGGATTAGGCCTTCCTCACAAAATTCCCTTCTCTTATAAGTAATTTCCATTTATTTGATTATATTTATATGAGTTTAAGTGTAATATCTTGGATAGGATTAGGCCTTCATCAAAAAATATTCTTTTCTCCTATATAAAGCATGTGCCATATTTTGTCAAAAAATAAGTTTACTCCTTCACATTATTGACTAACACAAACCCTAAGTTTGGGTTATCACTTTTACTTCCACTTTTTTCATGTATTTCATATCTCACTTATTCATATATCTTTTTTTACATTGATATTTCTTATTTACAAACTTGGTTGTGCATATCATTGTTTGCATTAATGTTTATTTGTTTATGCTTATTTACATCAATATTTATTATTTACATATCTTTGTTTGTGTTTTCACCTTACATTGATATTTTTTATTTACATTCTTCTTATCCTATATTAATATATATTTTTCATTGCATTTTATTCACTTTTGACACCACTCACACGTGTTTTATTTTAAACATTGGTTTCACATTTTCATTTACACAATTTTTATTTTTATTTTTTTATTTATCATTATTATTTAACATACATTTGTTTAAATTTACTAAAAAATAGTAACACATGCATCGTACATTTTCCCATAGCATATATAAATATCAATACATGTGATATAAATAAAATAAATACATCCATAACATCCATGATTCACCAAAATAACATATCTATATATACAAATGGATCAATAATGTTTGATACAATATTACATGATACATTCATAGTAAAAAAATATCTCTATATATGGGTTCCACTTCACATATCTAGTGGTGAAGGGTTATAATACCCATACAATCATATGAATTCCTTATATGAATAGGCCATTAAAGTGACTCTATTTGTGAATACAATCCATCCACCTATTATTATATATGGGCCACTTGACCCTTCACTTGTGTTAAATGTTTAGCTATCTCAAAATTCATGGCTCACTCTTGGCTAGTGACTATCATGCTTTTAACTCCCCATCACCTACTCCATATGGTAATGATAACTATGCTACATCAAATGGTCTCTACAACTCTCTATCTACCTTACTAACCAATTAAAACCAACTAACATAAATAGGTGTTGATGCACCATAGGATCAATCATCTATGTTGCATCATATTGAGGTAGCACGCCATTCAATATATCATGATGGGCTCTCTCAACCATGGTTGACCATCTAACCTCATCCACTATAACATATTTAAAATGTAAACCACAATGTACATTAGATTTTACATATACATCTCCCAAATAATACATCTATCTAACATATATATATCAATCTATATATTCTCACAATTTTAACAAAATAAAGATTACTTATCACTTGTATCCCCATCTGCTTGACCACCAAGTACCTCCTATGAAGCATGGATCCATAATGATGCAAAAAATATATAACACTTGAGATAAATAGAATAATCATAATTCATTACACTATGAATCCATATCAAAATTGACTACACTAGAGCCTACCTCTATCTTTGTCACCATGGTGGTTATTATAATAGATAATATTGTGGAATAATAATTATATCTCCTCATCCTTTGGCTAATTTTGGATCCCCTCATTATTGTAAACCTCAATATCATGTTGACCTCTACTGTTATGATTATATGATAGGAACATTTTCTATTACTCATATACCCCCCACACCATGACACTCCTTACATGTCATGCCCAAAATATTAGCACTACTATGAGAGTTTTTTGGGTGTGTAAATAAAAACTATCCTAGTAAGTGAAGCACTATATATGGCTCTACCCACCAAGGGTAGTACCATGTAATCTTCACACAAACTTGTGATTGAAAGGTACTTGTCCATGAAGGCAAAAGTATATACAGTTCCCTAATATTTATATATAATCTCTCCTCATATGACTATATATAATGATGGGTCATGTGGTATAACATGTAACATATGATAATGTATCCAACACACACAAAAAAATTTTTTAAAAAAAGGGCATCATCTACCACATGCAATGATCATACAAGATAATTCATTGAAAATCTATCATAAATCCAACTACTTAATAAAATAATGGGGCCCATAATCATCTACCCTCATGATAGAGTACCATAAAAATCATGACTAACTCCACCCAAATCATAGATCCTAATTCATACATTGTGCCTTGCTCTAACATAGACTAGCACAATGTAATAATTTATAGTGGTACCTTCTCATCTAACTTATGATAGATCACATGAATTATATCAATTCCAATAATTCCCCTCTATATATCTATAATGACTAACACATAAACATAAAATAGGTGCACTAACAAGTCCACCTAAGTATATCTCTTAGAGATAATCACCTATAAGGCTAATCCTCATCTCTATGCAACTATTTTTGGTGTATCACACACCATAGGCATGCTTGCAATTAGAAGTCCCAATAATACATTGACATCATCTAGGGTGATACCCACCTCAATAATATCCCAATACACCACCCAGCTAAAAGTGTTATTCACTCCCGTGTTCCTAATAACATGGTGACTAACTCCACACTAAGTGAAATCTATTGCATCTCCATAATACCTCCAAAACCCAATGTAGTCAACAATGCTTGATCTATCATAGGAAATATCTCAAAAAAAAAAGGTAACCATACCACATGTACTAAGAGTCTATGTGACCTTTATACAATTTCAAATGACAAAGCATATATAATCTCTCTATGCCAAATAATAATCCACCATACTTTAAAAACTCAAAAATATAAGTAACTACTATACCTAACTACTTCACCAACTTAATTTTCACTTTATTTAACATTCTTAGCTAAGTCAGCTATTTACTCTACTACATCAACCACTCTACTTGCTCTATTATGTCATTCATATTTTGTACTCAGTTGGCCACCCTATTTTTCTACTAAGTTAACCATATAATATGTTATTGGTCACCCTTCTTCATTATTATTAGGTCATCAACCTTACCAAATAATTTATCCACCCTAAAACTAATGTATTCAACCATGGTGTATGCTATCAGTCACCCTTACTCATTCTTACTAGGTCAGTCACCTTACCAACTAAGTCAACCACCCTAAAAATAATGAAGTTGGTCATGGTGTATGTCATCAACCACCCTTCTTTATTCCTACTAGGTCATCCACCTTACCAACTAAGTCAACCAACCTAAAAATAGTCAATTTAGCCATGGTGAATATTTTTATCCACTTTTCCTCATTCATATTAGGTCGGCCACATTACCAAGTCAACCACCCTAAAAAATAATGGATTTGGCCATGATACACAATGTCAGCCCCCTTGTTCTTTTTAACTAGATCAACCACATTCAATGTTCTTAGACACTATAATATATAACTAGGATTGATAATTGATATGTATTCAACCACATACCTAAGCCTACCAATTTTAACTAAGTCAGTCAGACCAAACCTATTTAAATTATGCTGTGATTTTTAACTAGCTCATCATTAAAGCCCTAGACCTGATTTTTCACCCCTTGACTCTACCCACTATTCCTCATAATTTTCACTCTATTACTATTTTTTTTGGAGGGGTGTAATTTAGTTATGAAAACTTTCCTCACCACCTAAATTTCCTAACCTAGTTCATTTCAATACCAAAATGGTCAAAATTATATTAAATTCACCCCATATTTGGATTATCCCAACAACCACTACAATATGTCCTCTAGATCATCCTCTTCCTTGAATATAGGCCATCTTCTCTCTTATGGTTAATTCTATTCATAGAGAGATCTAGTTTCTAAAATCGGCAAATGTAAAAATGAATAGTTAATTACCCTTTTATAGTAAAATTTTGAAAATTTTAAACCTTATATTTATTTACTAAAAAATTCCATAATTTGCTCATAACTTTACTTTTGTAAACTCTTTTTAAAAACTAAAAGAAGTTATATAATCCTTAAAAAGTGGATAATATTTTATTATTAACCACAATTTTTTAAAAAAGTTTCAAACTTTATCTTATTTTTCAGGTCCATTTATTATTTCGTACACTACACGCCTCCTCCTCTACTTCTCACACAACTCCTATTCTATAACAACAAGGTAAGTGAAGGTATGTATTTACAATTTATTTACATTAATTTATTTTTTTACTTTTACTATAATTTATTAGCCTATATTTTTGTGTTTTTATGTTTTTTCTCAAAGCACCATCTTGTGTTACACCTATGTGACATGTGATGACTTTAAATGGGGCATATGTATACACAAAATATTTTTAAATTTTATAATTTAATGATGCTTTCTCTCTTGAAAGAACCTATAAATTTTAAATATATTTAAGTGCATGCCTTAAAGGGTTCATCATGAAAGGGGTGGTCAAACCATTGGTACTTCATAATATTGTTGGTCAACTCTATCATTGCCTAAACCCATTACAAATCTTGTTAATCCAACTTCCCAAGCAAAAAAAACCTATTTACCCATTTACTTAAGTAATTATTATTTACAATATCCTCTAGTTCAGTTAAAACCCTAAATTAATAATAATTTGGTGGGATTTACCTTGATATAAAATTTAAAGCACACATTATGAAACTATGTTAGCTAGGTCGACCTAGTTCAAGGCCTAATAATAACTTTTTATTAAAATTAGGTCATAATAGTTGACCTTATCAGCTGAAATTTTAGAAGGGTTTGGTCCTATCCATTTATACAAATACAAGGATCATTTTAATCCAATAGAGAGAGTAACATTCATTTTCAAACTATTGCAGCTTGCGATTCTATTACATTTACATTTGAAAGATCCATTGCTTAGGTTTGCCTTGAGGGGAAGACAATTTATCTTATGGGAAGTCTTGGATGCATAGTAGGAGTCTTTTAGCCTAGATTTGATGTATATAGTGTGATATTTATAAAGCCACAATAACTTCTGGAAAAATATCATTGTCTAAGGGATTTATTGAGACTTGTCATGTTCTCCAAAAGGTAAGTATCTCTAACTTTTGCTATTTTATAATTATATATATAAGTAATGGGTTTTGAATGTGTAACTCCTTGCTTATATTACCTCTATATTTAAAATTAATATATCTATAGGGTCTTATTTTCTTTCCATCTTCCACCTTAGGTGATCTAATCTCCCATTTGCCTACCATGATCCCTTGATTTTTTATTTGTGTTAAACCATTCCACTTTTTTCCACAAGTTTTGGTGTGTACTAGATTACCTTATTTTATGTATTAGAAAGCCTAGATAAGGTTATTACATAGTTTTATTTTACTATATGCTTTGCAACCCTCTTCTTTAGTGTTGTTTGGGTTTAGCGGATCCAATTTGGTAATGCCCCTGATATAAAATGTACCAAAATAGATGTTAATTTATTACCTTAACCAAGCTTGGATTTATTAAGTAGGATAAGTTGTAGATATATGTTAATCTATTGCATATAGATGAAGACACTTTTTTTCTAATCCTCAGGATATTTAAAGTAGATTGACCCAATATTTAATCATAAATTACATTTTTTTCCAAGGGGAAAATATTTAATAGTGACTTGTTAGTGTCCATTCAAAATATGAATAGTTGTGCACTGTTAGTGTAAATTAATACAATTAATATGTTAGTTGTGATTCATTTTTTGCTTTGGTCCATGTAGTATCTATATAAATACTCTATAAAAATCTCATTACAAAAATATTTTGTTTTAGTTATGTGCCTAAAAAAACATCACTAGAAGATAGAAAAAGCAATTTTTGAAGAATTATTTGTGTGGATATGTTGATATAGTGTGTATTTTAACCTTTATTAATTAGATAAGTATTTATGTCTTATTATTTTAGAGTTTTCATTACATGATTTATGTGTTGCTTATAAATGAGTTTATTAGATTTGGGTTGTGTTATTCTAATCATTTCATTAGTAAATTGTGGTTGTTTTTAAATCTTTTTAGATAAATATGCAAATGTTATTTTTTGTAATAAATTATCTTTTTAGTTAATCCATTTGAAATTTACTCATTTTATTAATTCCTTAGGCCTTGGCACTGTGTTTGTTTAAAATCAAGTTAATAAATTGGGTTTAATAAAAAATAATTTAATTTTTTGGTAAGTTCTACATGATATTTTATTTAATATAAGATAATATCAAATAAATATCAATTAAATTCTCCATTTTACTATTTCCCTTTTTTGTCAATTTATTTATGAGATATGAATCACTATATAGTAGGATTAAAATAACTATGAATACCCATGTCTTAATTGGTTTTAAGTGTTGTTATGAGCTAGTTTGGGTGAACTTAGATAAATTCCCTAAGAGAGATGTGAGGTCACATTGAAATACCAATCTATTACAACACTTAGATCTATTACATAAATACAAAATTAAACTCATGCCTTATGTCATATCCTTTTGATCCTAAAATTAAATTGTGTGTACTCCCACTTGTTGTGTGCATAAAACCCACATTCACACATTCATTCATTATAAATTTGTATTTATTCTTCAAAAATATCTCATGGAAATGGTTGAGGCAATACACTAGAATATTTAAATTCAAATGGAATTTTTTTTATTTAATGTTTACTTGTTGGGATTTTTTTTTCATAGATAAATCAATGAAATATACATTCATGAAATAAAACCCTTTCATTAACAAAAATTAAATTTTCAAGCATGACATACAAACATAATATGAAAATTAAATATATTAAAAAGAGAAGTTAAACATAAACTTATAGGAAAAAATCACAACTTAAGAAAACTTGGCAGCAAATTAGTGCTCATAACTCTAATTATATTATGCATGACATGATATTTAGAATTTTTGGCATATTCGAATGGAAATCACATCACTTAAATGATAATGATCCTAGATATAAACTTTATCTAATTGAGGTAACATTATGGGCACAAAGGTGTAAATAGTGAGATATATAACACTTAATTATATAAACTATATAGTATAAACCCATTTTCATATTGCATCACCTTATATCTTCCCTTACAATATTTTGTGGCTAATGCTAATGAAAATTCAAATATGCCTAAAACTCATATTAAAACCTAACAATAAAAATGATGAAAAATTCATGTTTATTAATGGTGGATGCCAAAATTAAGGTATGTTGTGTTCAACATATCAACTTGAGTGTTAGTAACAAATATTTAGGCATTGATTATATTATATTGAGTACGGTTAGAATAATATCACTTTTATCTTTAAACATTGAATCATTGTTGGAACTTATGCTAATATAATTCAATAGATTTCCATGAAAAATTGTATATTAATATGTATCAAAGTTTTTTTCAGGTAAAATGTCTTAATTTCAAAAATCATAGTCAAATTTTACCTTTAAACAGACAATTTGAATAGACACTTTGATAAAATTTTGAATAGACAATTTGATGGTTATTTTCCATTTAGATAAAAAAAATATGTACAAAATTAATTGGCTAACCAAAATAGACAATATAGAATTGGAAATGGAAACTAAAGGTTGTATACATGCAAATAAAGGTAAAATAATGCAATTCTTCCAATTCCATTATTTCACCAATGTAATTTCTAGTAGATAACAATATGATTTTGGAAATTTTAAAAAGATACAAGGTGATAATAAACACTCTCTTTGTTGAAAGACAAATTGAAGAAAACACTTATGTACCTACTTATAGTTACTACCAATTTAAAACATTATATTGTATCCTGATAACAAGCACTTTAAAATGTCCTTCAAACTCTAAATATATGAAGCTTTGAGACACACATCACATAAGTTTATTCAAATCAAAAGATTTAAAGTGACTATAAATATCCTAAGTACGATTTTTTGAGACATCACCAAGATCTAAAGTTTTGAATAATAAAAGTTAAATTCTATTAGCATTTGGCATCCTTCAGTTGAAAAATGAGATTGAAAATCATGTTTGATAAAACCCTCAACATATTGCGCAGGTTAAAAATATAGGTCAAGAAAATATTTTGAGTATTATTAAGGATAATGTTGGTATGGACAATAACATAAGCATGCCACACCTATTATTAATAAATCATTGTAGTGGATAATTTATAAGGAATGACTTATATTAAAATATTTTTTAAAATAATCTAAGGCCCATATTAAATTATATTCACAAGAGCATGTTGATCCTAGGTTTACCAATCAAGTTGTGTATGTGAGTGGCACCCTATAGTAATAATTACATAAAATTCAATGTGAATTATATGCTATATGAATATATTAATCTTGTCCACTATGAAAATGTTTGACTCATATATATCTATAAATTTTATTTGAATTCAAGGAATACCTAGTGGTTATGCTTTGATTTATTATGGATTAGTGGATTATGGGTGTACATTTTTTGGTATCCATTTGAAAGATAATAAGTGGATAGTGGAAATTTGATTTCACTAAGATACCCTAAGTGAGTTATATTTCATGTATATCCAAATCATACATAAAAACTGGTGGTGATTTCCAATAGAATAGTTGTTTTAATAGTTGGTTATGATGGGAAGACTATTCTTTATATCTAATATATCAGAAATACCAAAGGAAAAAAATCATATGGTGGAGACCTCATATCTAGTACAAATGATAGGTAAGAAATAATATATGATAAAATAAACCCTTACAGATTACCTATTAAGAACATTTAAAATAAAATTCTTTACATGTTTGTTGTTTTATGGACGAAAATATTTTCAACTCTTGACTTCATAAATTCAAACTATGAAGAGGCCAAGTCTCCATGTGTCTTATGATATGAATTCAAATTATGAGGAAAATATTTGTAACTCTGAATTTCATTATTTCAAATTAGAGTTATGTATAAAATTGTTAAAAGTAAGGTTGGTTGCTAAAATTAAAGGAGTGGTTTAATGAGTTACTTGGCATCATAAATTTTGATATTTAAGTTCACAAACACATTAAATTTTAATGAAGAATATGTTTGTAGGACTTAAATCTATGCATTTTTATGAATGGTTAAAACTAGAAGTTATGATGAACATCTAAATTTCTACAATATTATATCTATTATTGGAATGGACTATAGGACTAAGTTTCTTATACATGCCATAAGTTTATTGGTTACACTATTAGTAGAAATCTTCATTGAGTTTTTTCCTTAAGTTTATTTCCTTCCTAGTCCCATCATATTATTCATCTAATTCATAATCTATATTACATAATTGATCATCTATCTAATTGTGAACCTCTTATTTACATATTGGAATGATAAACATGAATTTATATTTTATATATTAGTATATATTATAATAAAAAAAAGTATTTGGGTTTTAATGTATTGATGTAAATATGATGGGATTCTTATTTTTATAGCTAGAGTTGTGGTGGGAGAAAAGAGATCAAATGTGCATATGAATTGATCAATACACATACATTAGGTGGGATGAAAAATAATGGTTTAAATGTTATATTTTATCCTAACATTATTTAGTATGGATTGGTTTCTTTTTTATTACAAATGAAAATGTTAAATATCCCTAGTATTATTAGATCACAGGTTTAAATCTCACTATATGATAAGGGTATTCACAATATTGCATTTAGGCTAGAGTATTTGTCAATATTATCTCATGTTATAATGATTTTTTTGTGAATTTATGTTTGTTAAAATATTATGGAAAGTGTAGGAGCTAGCATTGATTGATTTGTGGGATGAGAAGAGAAATATTTTAGGGGAGAAGTGACATAGTTGGGTGACCGAATTTTAGGGGTGTTTAGTGCCATATGGGAATAAAATAAAATAAAAAAAGGTTGGTATATAGATCAATTCATTTTAAGATCATATATCTAATATTATGGTGTTATCTTACCATTTAAATTATGAAGTACTTAGTAATTAAAAACACAACCCTTGAGTTATCTAATGGTTTGATGACTTTAATTAATTAAAGCAAATTAGATATCCTATATATCACTCCCAAAACATGAATGGACACCTTGAAAATAAATTTTGTTAATTATTAAATGAAACCCCTAATAAAATTGTTGTAAATGAAATACAATTACAATCTTATATCTTATGACAAGGTACTGCAACTTCATTGATCAAGTATATACATGATAACCCACTTATAATTTAAATGATGATTTTTCCAATGTGTGTTATATGTACACTTTTAGGGTATGATTATAATATATCCATATAATTTTATGGATGTAAACATAACTAATGGTATAATTTATAGCTTAGGTATTTCTTACATAACTTGGTGGGAACAACTCTGAGATCATATAGATGCTACCACGCATAGATACCAAACATGTATTCAAAACACTATTTTATTTCAATACCTTGCCAATATTAACAACATGAATATTAATAGTGGACTATAATTCTAAGTTTATTTTGAATAAAATAAACATAAAATAGGAGGAGGGTTAGGTAGAGAAGTGATATCTCAAATTTTGTGGGGACATTGATCTTAACATGGACTACTCTTGAATTATGAGTGGAACTTACACAAGACTACATACATTTGCTTAGACCCAAACTAGGATATTCATGGTAGGGAGTATAATAATTATTGATAATGGACATAATATTCTTATCATTTAATTTTAACATGAAATATTATATAATATAATTAGCACAAACATTCATCTATAATATCAATTTTTATCATAATCAATGAGATAAAAATAATATGGTTCATAATTTCCTCAACCCTAATAAATACATATGTAATATAATAATTCATACCATAATCCAATATAACATTTAACACCCACCACATCTATGATGATAATTAAGTAAGTTTTTCACAAAAAATGAAGAAGGGTCTATGAACATTCCTAAGAATTTTTGAAATTCTCTCTAAGTTTTTTTATTAAAAATCCTACCCCTTTATAATGTTTAAAATATGAGCTTATAGAGCTTGAGATGAGACTCATCATACCATATAATTAAATTCCACTCAGAACCATAATGGTAATTTTTTTTACAAATACAATTATGTGAAGGAAAGAGAAAAATACAAGAGAGTGGCCACACAAGATCAAAATATAAAAAAACTCCTCCACTAGGACCACTTTTATACAATATGTGTATTTGCTTAGATAGTACTCATTGTGTAGTCACCACCCAACCTTTTTTTTAATTATTATTCTACTAAGGATTGGTAAATAAATTTGGCATCGTGTTCTAGTTTAGTTATGTTAACATGGGGTCATGAAATAACACCTCCACATGTCAAGATCTTTGTGTGATTCTTGTATGGGGCCTTGAGGTTACCTTTAACCGAATTTATTTTTTCAATACTTTCAATGGATTGGGTGTCCAATGTAGAAAATTAATAAACTCATTATTTATTATCCTTGGTTTCCTTTTTCTTAAATGTTGTATTGAATATTCTGAGTTGTACACAAATACCATTATGTTAACCTATTTGAAATATGCTATTATATTTTATTTTTCTCTTCTAATAGTGTCAAGATGGAATTCATGTCCCTCAACCATTATTATATGTAAGTCATCACTTGCACCAAAAAATTCTAATATAAGCTGACGTCAAAAATGGCATGATCTTCAATTGAGGGAACATTCCATTCTTGATCACAATTGTCATATTACTCAATTTGCTATCAATTTTGATTATTTGATCTAAGTATAATTGTGAATTATAATAAAAAACCATGTTTTTTGACAAATCATCAACTATCTTTGCTTAAATATGAAAAAAAAATAAGACATTATCTACTTTTCTAGCTTGGTTTACAAGGAAGGTGGTCCTCACATTGAACTCCACGTATCTGACCTAGTTTTTCATGTCATCGATAAAAATTTATGTCATATTATGGGTGTATATCATTATAGACACATGGTACTCAAAATAAATCCTCTCCTATCTTTGTTCTCTAGGTCAAATTAAAAAAATTCCTCCTCTGTCTACCATACTACAAGGTTGAATCCTTGTGTGAGCCTAGAGGTCATGAACCTTTTAAATTTATTATTCCCCTTATCAAAATTGAGATGTAAATTTAATTCACTCTTTTATACCATAATATAATATCTAAATTTTATTCATTTGTATGGAATCTATCCAATCTCCTCCCTAGTTTAGCCTTAGGGTCCCTAAAGTAGTGCAATAGGAAGAGTAACATGTGAGGTGGATGGAGAGGAAATGAATGTGGGAGGAGGTTAGATATATGTGGAAGATTAGTTTGGATAGATATAAAATGGTACATATAGTACTTGATTATTTGGCATATTGATTGTGGGTCTAATTATACTTGGGAGATCAATATCACCCTTAGGGAAGAGATAGGCCTGCTAAAGGTAAACCTCAAGAAATTGAGGTCATGTGAAATTGGATCCAAAGAATAAATCATTATTGGTGTTTGGATAATATTTTTAGTATGTAGTGGAGAAATTGGAATACTATACACTATAACATGGAGTGTGAAGGAACCAAATTCAAATATTGTTACTATGGGACTCTTGGCTTGAATGTATACTAGAGAAATTAGTTGAGCCCTTGAAGTGGGTCTAGGTACCAAGATAATTATCTAAAAAGTGTAACTTATGGATGATATACTATTATTAATTGGTATCATCATTCCATTCATGGTGTAAACCTATGTAAATCCATACGTCCTTGAGTAACTAGGAGTAACAATAGAGGCTAAAGGGGGAACTAAATGATACAAGGGAACTAAAATATACAAGTTTGTTTAGATTATCGAAACTAGGCATATTCCTAATTAGGGTTGAAAATTAATTTTAAGATGGAATTTTAGAGGTGTTTTTTTTGGTTCCATGTGACATAGATGTCTGAGTTGAAGGTGAGTTATGTTGAGACTCAGTGTCACTTTCAATATAAATAGTAGACATGGTTAATGGTCTCCTTATTTGAGCAACCTCTTATAGGGAAGTAATATAAAATGATGAATAAGAAGGTGTGGATGAAGGGAAACAATGAAGGATGATATTATTTATTATTTTATCTATTCTAGGCATGTCATCTAGTTGAAGGGGATCATTAGGCCTCTCTTATAACACTATCTCTTTTTGCCCCTAGAGTTCTAAGTATCCTACAACCTTTAGTTTATCTATCACCTCATTGTCATCTAAAATATTAAAGTATAACATATCATCATCATGATACTCATGAATGTATGTATTATTGAGTTGAGTCCTTAATGCTTACACATATATTTAGACTCTTTCTTAAAGATCCTACTACCTGTTATCATGAAATTGCATCACACTAAAATATGGTCTATGAGTAGTCATGGTTGATTCTATTTGGATATTATTTTATTAATTACAACTAATTATGAGAGAAAAGTGTGGGTAGGTATCCTGTCTTGTGTTCTTAAAGTGTCTTGCCACACCATAGACATATTAGTATAGTATCTCCTAATATACTAGCTTATCTAGAACATGGTAGGAAAACTAGAGAGAGGCTATGTGAACTCCATTGACATAAATCATTGTAAAATAGTGATAATACCATTAGTCCCTAATGGTCATGATTAATTCTCTAATTTCATATAATAACCTAGATATTTTCTTCTCATTAATATCTAGGTACAAAGGTGGGTATAAATCATTGAAAAACTCCTAAATGTCTAGCCTAAAATGGTGGATGTATAACTTATAATATACCAAGTTTATGGGAGGTTAGAGGGTTTACATTGAGGAAAATAAAGGTTCTTGAATGGTACCATGGCACAATAAACATCCACCAATTAGTTCATCATGTATAAGCTCCCCTCTTTCATCACCCTTGGCACATTTTAGGCTAAGTTGAAGTTATAATTCCCCCTAGCACAAGTATTTACCTCTCATCTATTTAAAGTCAGCAAAGGAATCCATAATTTTTTCACATGCATGATTTTACTAGCACCAAACCATTTTTAATTAGTATCATAACCACTCAGGCTCTTCTAAATGTTTTTATGGTATAGAATTTGATGTCCTCAAAATTCACTTAGTGATCAAAGTCCTCAGCCCAATCCTTTAGATTCTCCATGATGTCATGGGTTTCCATCAATTTGGAATCAATGTCTTAATTAAAGGGGTTGTTAGGGTCTATAAGGTGGTATTAGCTCTTATAGGCCATTCCTGAGATTAGAGTAATCATATACTTATAGTTATTAGTCTAAATTAAATAATTTCTACATGTATAATGCATGAGAATAAGTCCCCATAGGGGAATACTTCTAGTTATATAGTTACCTTATGGATCCCTGACTATAGGATAACTAATAAATCCTATGATAAAACAATCTTATCATAGGTGCCATAAATTTCATTTGGGATCCTATACATATCTTCCATTGCTTTTAATACTTTATTTTAATGTTTGTACCACATTATGCCATACATGAATATGGTGTCCCTAAAATTTTAAGCAAGCCCATAGGTTGAAGGAGATACAAAAATGTCAAAGATCTGTGTAGAGAGCTTAGTAAGTAAATTAAAAAATCAAGAGATACTTTTATCAATAACTTAGGATATCTAACTGTCAAATTATGAAAACTATTTTGGTCTTTAGTTTAAGTAAAATATGGTTTGAATTTTTCTTTGAAGATATCTTGTAGATTTTATAATAGATATTTGTGTGCGATGGCAATTATATTTTTTGAGTGTGCATATTAACTCTGAGTTGATGGAAATTTTTGAATTAGCCACTTTTCCATTACAAATTTTATTTTTAAAATCCTAAAATTTAGATTTAAATCTCCTTATTGAAATTTTTCACATCTACGGGTCAACATCTTATGGATCATGCAGTCCCATGGAGGGTGGTTAGCTCATTTATATATTGTAGTGGGTATGCTAAGCATGTGCCCTTGATTTCCCTCATAGTATTAAAGTGTGTGACATTTATCTATAATATTTACTTGTTTGTTGAATTAGACCTGAGAATTAACCAATATTGCATCATGTCAAGTGCAATGTCCCATATGTGAATATTTATAAGTGTACATATAATAAACATGGATTATATTGATTGGGAAGAACCTACACATTGTAAAATTATTAATATAATTTTAATATTGTAGGATCACAAGAATACATTTGATGATACATGTTCTCTTTGATAAGCTAAGGGATATTATGTTGTAAAATTCTTCTTGAACCATGATATTTCATTATGTACCATGGACTACAAGAGTATAGCCTTGACACATGGTATCTTATAATTTGTCATAGCTTCATGCATTGTATATTGTTATACTAGGTTATATGAATCATGGGAATGAAAAAATACAAAGGTAGATATGTTTAAGTTTTGATTGGACAAAAGGTCCCATAATCATACAACCTTTTCCTTCAGGGTGAGAGCATGGGACTTGTAGAGTCATACAAAAGAGCTAAGTTAGTCCAAAAGTGTTACACAAAAAGTAAAAACATACTTGTAAAAGGATAGCCATGAGATTTTAGTGGATTATTGGACTATAGGAATACATTATCAGGAGACATTTTCATACATACCTACCAAGTCAATGCTATCTCAACCAAAGGAAGATTAGTACCTTAAAAAATACTATGTATAAAACATTTGATAGTATAGAGAAACTAAATCCATTCATTTAAAAAAAATTTGAAAACTTTAGAGAAATACATTTTTAAAAGATATTATAAATGGAAAATTTCAAATAATAAAGGGTCAAGTGTTCATCAAACATTATTATTGACCCTAATTTTTTATAAAATAGCTTATGCATAATCTTTTTTTGGCTAATCTGAGCTTTTATTCTTAAAAAATTCATAGGGATTATTAGGGTCTTAATTTCTCAAAATAAAAGAAGGTTGTTGTCCACAAAATAATCATGGATTATAAACCTATAAATTATGATCCTTAAGTAAGATAGACTCACCTCATATTTTAATACACATACAATTACTACAACACAATAAAGGAATAAGAATAATTTAATTACTACTACTATAATATTTTTTGTTTAATTATTAGACTACATGAGTTCTATGGATCTTTATTTTATGATGGGATTTGTGATTGTTTCATATATTAATTTTTTTGATGTCACCCTTCCTTTTAAACATGGTGTTATTGTGATAGATACCCTAATAGCTATTCATGAAAATATGGAAGTAGTTCAAAAGATTTAAGTTATATGGATTATTCTCCAATGTCCTAGTATAAAATCAATTATGGACATAGATAATATTATGTATTTTTAAGGAAATAAAATTGTCAAGAGTCAATCCAAAATTTAAGACTTTTAAGAAATTCTTCCCAATATGATCAAAATTGGAACTTTGGAGAAGGTTATGAAGATCCATCAATAAATAGCATATTTTTATAGTCTTGTTATTGATGTTACTACTCTAATATGTATATGTGAATTTAAAAAACACATAAATTGTTTTACAAAGTTTCTTAACAATTTTTGGTGCCATTGATAGTAATTTTTGTTGGAATGGTCAAATGATATAATCTACATGAAAAATTGGAACAATTGGACCCCAATTTTGGCCAAATATGGAAGAGTACACTTTTAAGGATAGCATGATGTAATTTATGTGTAATTTTTGAATATAACACAAAATATTTGAACTAGATGTGAAAAATAGCATGTGAGGATAAGGTCACATAGATGTACCTAAAGGCCTAGGCTAACTCAATATAAAATTGGCCAAGTCATATAGTACACATATGGTGGTGTATTTTTTGACATGGAATAATAAGTGCCAAGATTAGGGAGGAAGTTACACTTACTATTGAGCATGATAAAATGAATAATAGGTCAACCTATTAGAGAAATTATGTTGGGTGAAGACATTATAACTTAATAATATTTGGAGTGAATCTAGTAGAGTGACATACATACATACATACATACATACATACATACATACATACATACATACATACATATATATATATATATATATATATATATATATATATATATATATATATATATATATATATATATATGAAACTATTAGTAATAATACATTCACTATAATTAGTTACAATTGTTGATTATATAAATTTATTGTGTTATTTACATGCACACATTTATGTAATATAACTACAATGTGGTTATTGAAATCTATAAAAGCTCTCATGACCTTACTTTTCTAATGATATATAAAAGAGTGTAATATTATGATACTAAAAGTGAAATCCATTGTTACTTAGTAAGATTGCATGAACTTGTGTATTATTCTAGAAAATTTAAGGAAAATAATGTACAAGCTTTATCCAATTATTATACAATCTTGAGATTTTAGTATGGGATTACTCATGTAATAGTTTATAAATGTATTATGAATGTTAACACATATAGAAGTATTTAATGTTATTAATGAATTATATTTTTTAAATCATTAGGAATATTTTCCAAGTAATAATATATGCTTGCAACGTGTTGAGAAATAAATGTTATGATTAATATATATGAGTGCAACCAGCATAACTGAGACTTGCCCTACTCTCTCTTTTTACCTCAGGTGAGTGTACTATTACATAGCATGATATGCCAATGTGTTGAATTATCTAATGATTACATAAGTTTTAGTTGTGTAAAATTCATGAATCATGTGAATTATAACCCAACATTTTGGTTCCATTAATAGTAAAATTAAATGAGTTATTGCACTTATGAGCAAAGATGATTTATAGAATCTCATTGGAAAATATTTAATAGTGTATAGATAAATTATAGTGTGACTTTACATTGCATCATCTTAACCTTAAAAATAAGTAACCTAAATTATTGGGTGGACGAGAATTTGCACAACCCTATTTGTGAAGTTTTATTTTGTGATTTATTAGGACATGTACATGTGTCTCTTGATGTATATGTAATAGGTAAGAATATAAATTGAGATTACAAATAACCTTAGATAGATGAGTCAATTGAAAAGATAAAATGTCCTAACACTTTGTGGATAAAATTATTTTATGTATGGTGGCATGCCATATTGAATAGTTACATATTATAACTTGAAATATTTATTTATTCCCATCTAGGAGAGGTTGAGTATCAATTTTTAAATGAACCAAGGGGTTCATACATAGTTCACTTGCCATTAGAAATCAATAAATGTATAGTATATTGTGGGATTTAAAACTTTACCATGTATATATAAGTTTCATTTTCACATGGGTTATGTTTACATTAGATGGAAAAATATGGGAAAAATTCATATGTATTGGTAAAGAGGATAGTCAAACTTTAGCAAAGAAACCCAAGATGACTATATTCTCAAATTATGAAAATATGATAAATATAGATACAAATTGATTTCTACCAAGGACCCTAAATAAGTGGAAGATCCAAGTTTAGAGGAAGACATGAGGAACCATATGGGATGGGGATGGCATGGGCATGAATCATGGGTAAAGGAGACATGCTCCATTTAAGGTAAAATAGACACCAACAAGAAATTAGACATATGGGAAGGGGAAGCTAAATAATTTTAGGGCCATAAAGGAATTTAATTAAGATATTACATTTAAGGTATACCTAAATTTAAATCCCATGTGTCTTTTGACCAGATAGTAGCTACTTTAGATTGTGTTAGTTTGCCTCAAGTTTGAAAGTTTGTGATGAAGGAGTTAGAAAAGAGTGTGGTATATAAATTAGTTGCATATAAAAAATTAGAATAAATTTCACCAAGCTAGGTGAACAAAATGATTAAATTAATGAATAGTATTCCAAAAATAGGGGGTGTAAATCTATTCATGCCAACAAGTAATAATACCTTGGTAGGTGCAGAGTGATGGGTTTAGTAGCACCTACACCACAAACACAAGATGACAATCCTAAAATTATGTATCCTAGTGTAATAATTGGCATATTTTCTCCCTAAATATGGGGTAATGTGGGTAACCTAGGTAAAAACCCTAGATGAAGACAAAGCTCAAATGCATAAGTAACATTCAATGCACTAACTACATATATGCTAGTCACTCTAGTATCAAAATAATTTTTTTTACAATATATCATTGAGTCTAACAAATTAAATAGGTGTGAAGAACATAGTATAACATGTTCATAAGTGTGAAATCATCTAACATGTCAAGGGTGTCACTACACCAAATTAGAAATCTATCTAGTTTGAGACCACACTGTTTGATCACAATAATACTTGGTAGTGTAAGTATGACCCTGATAATTATGTTATGGACCATGAGAAGCTAAAGGAAGGTTTTCTGAAGTAGTTTCACCTTTCATAGTTTGAAAAAAAATTTATCTTTACATTAAATGATATCAAATAATAATTGGTAAAGAGTGTTCATTGGTATGATGAAAGATTCAAAATTATGATCTCAAATTTGTCATATGAAATACACCCTTTACAACATGCACAATGGTTTTTGGAGGATTGTTGACACATTTTATATGCACATTGTGTAACAAAAACTTTATAGATATGATGGAATCACTTGAATTAGTGCTTAGGGTAGAGGTATTTTGGAGTGCTGATATATGAATTAGCTCCATTATGGAAGCATAGATTGCTTTAATGACTTCATAGTTATAAAAATATCACTAAAAATAGTGCACATGAAATTCATTGTCTTTTATTATGCGTATATTAATAATTAAAATGACACAATAATAATTTACCCATGCATAGTGTTAAGGTCCTTCTTACATCTTATGAGATATTTCATGAAGGCCATGATGTGAATAATTATCAACTATTGCAAATGGAAGTACAAACTAAAATCTCCTTATAATAAAAATATACAATGCATCCACCCATAACACTAAGGAATTTAGGGTGATTGATGAGGTACATGAGGCATAGGAAAGCGGATTCCACTAAACAATAGTTGAATCTTCCACTCAAAGCCAAGGATAATATGGTAGATAGTGGCCATATTATGGACAAGGTGGTGGATGAAAAGGTGTATGATTTTTTAATGTACCTACTATAAGTGTAAATCCATAGAGAATTATCAATGAAAATTTTGCTAATTTCACCACTTGCTAGTATTTTTATAGTGAGCATCATCTCAAAGAATGTTCTTATAGATATGCTAAAATCACCCATAAATTCAAGTCAAATAAAGTAGTAGTGATGATTAGTATAGTGTGTATACATAATATTTTTCATTTTATCATTTACTGATGTTTTCTATTATATTAAACTATTAAGCTTCAATATCCTTGAGATCGCACTTTAAAGGTTGCACTAGGAAATGGATGGGTAGGCCTTTGGTTCCTTGAAATAAATATTTTTATCTATGTCATGTTCCAATTTAGATTCATCATATTTTCCATCCTACCTACCTTCCTCCATCCTACCTCACTCATCTATGTTATTTTTCCCATTTCCTACTACATCAATACATCATGATGCCATATATTTTGCATGTTTTCCCTTACCATATTGTATCCATTTAGTCAATGTTATTATGATCTTGTATTTTGAAAATCATATTATTGTAACCTTGTTGACATAGTTCAATGTCAGTTAACTCTTTTTAATTGCATTAAAATGGGTCAATTTCATTGGCTTAGAATTTAGGTTGGTTTTGGGTATTTTATCACTATATATACATGTCATATTTCATTCCAATAAATCATATCAATCTAATCTTATCTAATTTCACTCGAAATTATACCCTAAGTCACATTTGGAGGAGTTTTAGGTAGAATATTGTCTTGAAGGAAACTTGTCTTGTGAATTTCTTAGATATCTAATAGGAGAAGTCATTGGGAGTATTCTTAGGTATAATAACAACCATATGAGGTCTTAAAAACCAATGTATTCTTAGGTATTATAACAACCATATGAGGTCTTATAAAAACCATAATAGGAGAAGTCATTGGGATATTGAAGATAAATGGGTCCACTCCAAGGTAAGTATTTCTAACCTTATGCTCATTCCTTTAATTCATTTAGTACATAGAATTTGTTTGTTTCTTGGTGAATGAATGTGTGAGTATCATTTTTTATGTTATTTATAAAATTATACTTTATGTATCTATATTATTCATTGTACTTTCCATATTCCATTTTAGGTTACCGAAACATCCATTTATCAACCATGTCACCTTACTCATTTGGATCATTCTAACCCCTGACCTTTACTTCAATTTACTTACACAACTAATTACATTGATTATTTTTAATATATATTACTTAAATAAAGGTATGGTTAGATTTATTTCATTCTATCATAGGTCTAAATGCTTTTGAACCCTTTCAATTGATATTGACAATATAAGTACCCATATTTCTAGGTCTACATATCCACTAGTCACTACATAGACATTAGGTATCATTGGGTTTTATTTGATTAATCTTATCCAATTATAGATATTAAGAGATAGGATATATGTAGACCAATTATATCCTATTGCATATATTCTGGTGAACCTAATCTGAAACTTAGATTTGCCTTCACCTTTTTAACCAAATTCATTGGCCAACCTGATATAGTTTTGTATCAATTTTATCCTTTACCTAATTGTATTAACCAAATTTTTAGAGTTTTACCTCCATATTCCTTTTTTTAAAAATTGCATAATATATACTAATATAATTTAATCCATGTCTATGATTGGCATTAGCCATTTCCAACCCACTTTGTGTTTGCATAGACCATATTGGCCAACTTGATACAATTATGTAATATGTTTGTAACTACATCAATGAAACCTAATATAATTTTTTTGTTTAGTTTTTTTCTAAAAATATTTTATAACTATGTAAACATACCAAATAATATTGATTTTTCATTTATTTCAATTCATCGAATACTACAAATTGGTTTTTGACATTGATTTTTTATCTTTATTTTCTATAAGTTTGGTTTTCCCTAGAAAATGTGTTCTAGTAGTTTTCAAACTGATTAGTGACTATCATGTAGGGATATGTGGTTTTTTATTTATATACATCATGTCATGAATGGTTTTAATCAATACTCATAGCCATGATAAAACACTAAACATTGACTTTAGCTTCCACATAAATCATGGTATACTAAAAATGCCTAGGATTCCCTTTTTATTGAACCTTAAGATACCATCCATCTATTTGATTTTGTGGTACACCTAAGAGGTGTGTATCACCCAAGTAATTTAATCTCACCATACCTTTGAAACTAAGGTTATTGGGATACATGCATGGTTTAGCCTATATAGTTAGTGATATGAAACATAGGACTGATAATAATCAATGAACAAGTATATTTGAGATCCCACATTATCAATCAGATCCTTTTATTATATCTATATCACCTTGTTTTTTAAAATTTAGAACTAACTTGATGATTGATGTATTTTAGACTATATTGACTAGCTTGATACCATTTTGTGTTGATTTTTATAATTATGTTGATCACCAAAATATATTTATATGTGTGTATAAACTACTTTAGCTAGACTAATACAATGCCATGTATGTCTCCATAACTACATCAGCCAACTCAATTCAATCTCACTATTACCATACTTTAGATAACTATGTAAGCCAACACCTATAAATTTTTATTCCTTTCATCTTGAATGTATCATCTAACTTGATATAGTATATTTTGTCTTGCCTCTAGTTGCCTTATTGCATCATCTAGATTAATATAGTTTGTCATTGTTAATTTATGTCTTCCAATTTTTATTAGCTAACTTGACATAGCTTGTTATACTTAGCTCATTTTTACATGACTACATCAACCACCTTGATATAGTCTATTTGAGTTAGCTTATTCCTAATTGATTACATATTCCAACTTGATACAGTCTCAATTTATTCCTTCTTGAATGCATCATCCAACTTGATAAAATCTACTTTTCTCAGTGTCTATCTATCTAACTACATTAATTATATCAATATAATTTGTATGGATCATCCTCTTTTAGTATTACTACATCGAATATCCTGATATAGTCTAATTTTCCTATCTCATTTCATGAATACATCAGCTTAGATGATATAGTCTGATTCATAAACTATTTCCTTCCATCATGCAATACATCTTTGTTTACTCTAAACAAAAAACCCAACAAGATATGATAGAGTTTACCAATTCTAACAAAATATCTAGATCTAATTTTCCTTATACTATCTTGGAAAATTAATACATAATAAAGTGTCATGAGACAATTAGAACTATGAAATATGAGCTACTTAGTTAATCCAAATCCCTTAATCCATTTAAATATAATCCACATATGCCTATTTTAGAGGATGAGTGTGATACTAATTATACTCCTTGAAATGATCATATACATTAATGAACATCTTGGATATATGGGCAAAGAGCTTATGGTTATCTATCATCTCATGATGGCACCTTATGTGGAGTTTCCTCCTTCCCCTATGCCTATCATTTCTATTGGACTTAGGGCAAGTCATCACATGATTTCTCGCTTCCTTTCTTTCTTCACCATGCTTGGTATTTATATCAACTTGGTGGTTATTTCCTTTAGTTATCCTACTCAAAGTTCCAATATTAACACTCACATTAATGTTACCACTAATGCATCTCAAGCTTCATCTCCTACCCAACAAGATCTTAATACTCCTAAAATATTATTGTTTATTATGAACCAAATGGATACCTTTCAGAATAGTAATGCCAATCAAATGATGCAGATGCAAAATAAACTCTTAAAATTAGGGTTTTTTTAAGGGCCCCTAGAAAAAAATACCTATGTAAAATTTTGGTGAATATTGAAAAGTACATTTCAAATTTCTAGCATGTTGAAGGGAAAGTAGTTTCATCACAAAGGTTAACCTTAGGTGTCACCCAACCATAACATTTAAGAACATTCATAAAGACACTCTATACATCATTTAAACCCTATGGATGATGTCTAGACCCTGTGAATGGTGTCTAGACCCTATAGATTTTGATTAGAACTTGTAGTTGCCCATCCATAGTTTGTAGTCAACCATCTAAAGCACACTCTAGATGTTCATTTGAAAAATGGAAAAAAAAGATCATCATTAATATCTTTCATCCTAAAATTTATTACATATTTGGATTCCTATAAATAATTTAGACAAATTCAAAAATAATCATCTTGATCTGAATCCATATGTAAAATGTATGTTCATTTGAAGCTCTAGATAGTGATTAAAGGCTCTAAACAACCAACCAAAGGCTTTAGCTACCAACCATATACTATAGATGGTGACCAAAGGCTCTATATGTCCAATTAGATCCATTTCATCTAAAGCCTCTAGTTACCATCCAAAGCCTCTAGTTAGCTTCCAAAGCCTATAGTTATCCATCTAGATCCTCTATTCAGTCATCTAAAGCCTTTGGTTGGCCATCTAAAGCCTCTAGTCACTGTCTAAAGCTTTAAATAATTCTTTATTGAATTTGTCTAATTTTTCAAGAGGAATCCAAAATGCACTCAATTTTAGGATGACCTTTTTCCATTTTTCAAATGAGCATCGAGAGAGTGCATTCTAGTGTCCAAAGTGTGTAGTTTAAAATCTAGATCATGTAGTCTATCTAAGCATCTATACTATATAGATGGGCATCTAGACTATATTATGACATCTAAATTATATAGTTGGGTGTCTATAGCATATAGTCTAGCATCTAGAGTAGGTATTCTAGCATATAGACTGTGTATATAGGCATCTAAGGTATGTCTACATATATTGGTGAAACTAAACAAATTTTCCTTTGAGGCCATGGATAATTTATTCTCATAATTATGGAATTCATTTTAAATGGTAAATAAGTAGACATATAAATATAATTTACAACCCAAAAATTTAGGTGAACTAGTGATCTTTACTAGTCCCAAAAAATTTCCAAATATAATTTTAGGAAAATAGAATATTCATGAATTAATGAAGATTAGCCACTAAAAAAACCCTACTTGAAATTGAAAAATAACTAAACAACCTAAATGGTAAGTGAAAATTATAAATATTTCCTCCCTCCCCCCCACCAGAGATGCACATGGAAATATAATTCCACAACCTCCACTTATTAACAAAGTAATTAAGCATCTTCAAAATAAACCATTAATTCCTAAAATTGTAAACATGCACATAGGTGGTATCACCCCTAATATCACCTATAATTTATCCATCAATCCTTATTTATATTTTAAATATTTTGGAAACCTCTACAAATATTTGATTAATTTAAACACATTTATGGCTACCAAACTTATGGCTAAAACTTTTTTAGGTGATGCTCTAAATTGGTACAATCAACTCAAGTCTAGCACTATCTTTAGCTTATTATACTTAGTTAATGCATTGGTTTAATAATTTTAGACCAATGATCTTCCTAAAAATAGCTTAACCCATTTCATCAATTGAAAATAGGTAGAATCTAACACTACCCAAACCTTTATTAAGTGTTGGAAATCCTTATCTAACAAGGTTGAACAAAACATGTTGTAAGACATCCTTTTCCAAATTTTTACCAATTCTCTCCATCCTAAACTCCAATATAAAGTTAAGAATATCTATATAAAATTATTTTAAAAATATCTTGATCAAGATAAACATCGAGACTTCCTCATAAGAAAATTTTAGCATTACCAATCTACATTTGGAATCATATGCTTATGAATTCTAGAAACAAACATGATATCAATGATGGTGTCATGGATACATGTGATACCCCACACACTATCCATGTTATTCTACCTAATGGATCCAACTAAATGACACTTTCCCAACCTATCATGTGAAGTCCCTTCTAACCTCCTCCTTATTATTCAACTTATGTGAATAATGCATAAGTTCATAAGTTTATTTCCCTATCTAAAATTAAAAAAATGTTCTTAAACCCTCTGGTATGATCCCAAAAAAATAATTTAATATCACACAAATTGGGGATAGTCCCATAAAATTGGTAGATAACTTAATAACCTTTTCTTTCTATTTCCTTCTTGGCTCCAACTTTGATCATGAAGATATGATCCAAAAATGTCAACAAGACTATGATAAAGTAGATAAAACTCATGACTCCAAAGTTAAGTATGAATATATTATTTAGACTAATTCTCAATCTTTCCATCTATAAAGATCCACCTACTAAGCATAATAAAAACCATCAACATAATACCAATCAACTTACTACCACTAATGTTGTTGAAACCATGGTTAACCCTCACTATTCTACCAATGAATAGAACCTAATTAATATGGAAAACATGACGTAAATAATATATTACATTTATCCTTATTTGTGTTCTACTCATACTTACATAATAAGTTAGGATACCTCCCCACCTCATTTTGTGGATGTTGAGTATGAGTAAGTCATTACCAATATAGATATTCCTATTGCATTTCCCAGCTTGATGTAGTCATCATTTATTATGACTATTGATATTATATCAATGATATTAATATAGTATGTTGGTCATAAACTCTTTGTTCCTATTATATTATCCACCCTAATATAGTCTATTAGTTCTCTTCTCTTTGTTTTTATTACATTGACCAACCTAATATAGTCAATTATTCAAATATCAGAACTTACTACATCAACATACTTGAAATAAATAGTTTCTATTTTGATATTTATCTCCACTAAATTAACCATATAGATTTACCCTAGTACTATCATTCATTCTCATGATACTACATAAATAATCTCAATATATTCTATTTCTATCTCTTATGTTTAAAAAACTACATCATCCAACTCAATGTAGTCTACTCTTCCTGACCAAACTACATTGATTAGGCCAAAACCACATATTTCCCTTCCTCATCATTTTAAATACACTTCATCCCCTCCTTTAGCTAATTTTCTTTAGCACTATGCATTTTTATCTCAGTCATGTTTAGTTCCCTTAGGATTTGATGAGTGAGATCCCATTGAAGAACTTTCTAAAATCCCTTCTAAATTACTTTTATTGAGCTCATGAGGACCTCTCCTAAAATTGAATCTAATTAAATTAAATTATATTTGAAATGAATATCCCTCAGCCTATGTAAATGGGGAAAGAAGTTACATTGCTTAGGTCTAATGATAGTATCCTACAATAATGTGAAAAAATGTCCATTCAAGTCAACAATATTATGGATGCTTCTCTCTCACTTAATTTTCTTATCACTTCCATGATCCTTGATGAAATATGACTTCATGTGGATGAACCTCATCTTTTCATTAGTTTCTAAGTTTCTAGCATTAAAGTCAAGCATGCCTTAATTGATTAAGTATCTTACAACTGTGTCACTTCCCTTAACTTCATCAAAACCCTTGGATACTTTGAATGTAACCTTAAGTCTACCAAAATTATGTGTCAATGTTATGATAACATACAATTTTTTCTTGTTAGTTTTGTTTATATTCCAATCACCATCCATCCCATTATGTTTAAATTTAAGGTCATGATATTTAACTTCCCAGTATCCTATAACATTTTTATTGGGCAAATATAGACCCATTGCATGAGGGAAATCCCTTCCTATGCATTTTAGTGTGTCAAATTCCACAAAAAGGTGTTATTTATAAGACTGAAGGTGAGACTTGTTGACCAAGTTTGACTTTTTAGTCAAACTGGGGCACCTATAGGCAAAAACTTGATTTTTTAGGTTTATATAGGGTTTAAATAGATGTTACAAGGTGCCTAAAGGGTCAATTAATGCTATTTAATTTTATAATATATTTGGTTATTATTCCCCTAAGTCTATTTATCATTTTTAGGTCATTTAGAGGTCATTTTAGGTGCATTTAATGCTTTATATGGGTTTCTTGGGATTTTTACACGTTAAAAATAATTATTTCATCCCCCATGTGTCCTTATAAGTCTTTAGGAAGCTGAAATAATTGAATAAATGGTAGGTAATTCAAAAAAGGGTAGTTTTCTTGACCAAAGAATGAAAAAAAGATAATTATACAGTTCTTTGGGAAGTGTGCCACTTGTAAAATGTGGTGTTGTGATGATTCACCTTCTCATAGGTCATATTCAGGTTTGGATTGAATAAATTTCATAAAAATTGGCTTCTACAACTCATTTTATTATTCTCTCCCCTTGGCATGCAAAGAAGGCTCAAATTCAAATGCTCACCATGGACCATACAGGTGGAATAAAGAGGAATGGTCTTGTGGGTGGATATAAATCTGAGTCTAATTCAAGTTCATGTCAATAATTCTTATATTTATGCATTTTTCTTTATGAACAATTGTTAACACTATAAGCATCCTATTATAAGATTTCATTGAGAAGGGGTATACTTATCAATCTATTTTTGAGTTTTAGAGGTCCTTGGATCTATTTTATCCTTGTAAGGTGTTTTTAGGCTGAAATAATTCTCTATCCATGATGTTTTCATATCCAACACTCCACCTTTTCATTTCTTGTGAAGGAGTTTTCAAATAATGCTTGCTTCTTGTAGATTCCAAAGTTGAGTGCAAGTTTTGTGTTTAAACATCCAAGGAGCTCCATTATGGTAATAATATGTTTGATATTAATGATTAAGTAGTTAATTAATGTTTTAATTTGGTGGGAAGTTCAATTAGTATCCTTCCAATGTTAATTTTCTCACTTTTACCATTGTTTGTTATCCTACCAACTTTAATCAAGTTTGTGCCTGTTTCATGGGAGGTGTACAAAGGTGACAGAGAGAGATAAAAACATGGTGGATTCCTTTTTAAAATTTAAAAACTATCCATAATTCTTAATTCCCATGATATTAAGGCCTAAGGTGATATATGAGCAAGTTTCATTCAAAGGAAGGTTAACTATGTTTTTGGGTTCTTAGTCCCTAATTTTGGTAAACAGAGTTCTAAGGGGTCCTTTTGGTTTTCATAAAGTAAAAATAGTTTTGGTTTTGATGATTATGATTATGCCTACCTTATAGTCCTATCAATGAGTAACCAATATGCCAAGTTTGAGCTTTAATGGGCAAAGATCATGCATGTTTCAAGACCTTTTAAGATGACAAAAAACCACTAAAATAGAGCAGTGATGTCTACATGATAGTGATCATAATGATAACTTTGCATCCCATTATGGTGTCCGTAGGCTATGATATCAAATTGAATTATGATAATGACTCAAATGATGCTTGCAAGCTAAGGGACCAAGATAGAACGTGAATACAGTGTCTCAAACTCCAATGCTTATTTCTCTATTTGTACATAGGATTATGAGGGACATCTACAAGTAGAGAACCAAGATTTGTGAAGTAAGCAAGGTTTTTAGAAAGTGGTTAAGGTTTAATGATTTAGATAAAATCCAAGGTCTATATACCATCATCAAATTATCATTGACATGTTCTAAATGACCAAATGGCAACCCACTGGCCTAGGAATGCACACCTATAGCTTGCTTATGAAATTAGTCTCAATCAAGAGCAAAAATGGTTTTTTATACACAAATGGAATATGATAGTAGGTAAAAAGAATATGAAAGAATGTCAGTAGAAAAAATTAATGTCTATATGTATGTTGAGGTCAAATATCCCATATTAACACCTAGAACCATGATAAAATGGCCCCCTACAACCAAGCAAAAGCGTTGGGGTATGAGAATAGTCAAGAACAAGGTGGTCTCTAAATGCCTAATTCATGCATGAAATAAATGAAATGAGGGATATTGTATGTTTCCAAATGATAAATAAAATAAATGGCAGACATTTTAAGGTCAAAACATATATTAGAAACCTATAGGCCTATAGGTTTATGTCTCGGTCCTATAGGGAATGTGATCACAATCTTGTTCAAGAATGTGCAAAAAAGCATGGGAGTTGAGGTTGGTTTGAGGTTTACCATACAAAATTAAATAATGAATGAATTCTCATGACATATGAACAAGATAAAGAAGTCCACATCCATATAACAAATCTAAAGGGTACCTATAAATAAGGTCTTAAAGACTATCTCAGTCTAAGAAGCAGTGAGCAATTAAAAGGCCTAGTTGTCAGGGAAACCTAGAACAATAAACATGCTCTGATCCCTACTTAGTCAAGATCTTGCTCTACCAATTAGAGCACATATGATTACTTCTCGTATTAGCAACTAAACATGGAATTTAACCAGAATCAATAACTAGAAATATGAAACAACACAGGAATTGAGAGACAATACACAATTGTATTAATAATCACTCAGAAGAATATACAATAAAGAAGATGCCACTTCTTCTTCCACCTCAAAGGTTCACCACACCTCAAGACCTTCTTCCCTCTCTCTCTTGGTCACAACAATCAACTCCAATGCAGAATTGATGTTCACCTCTCCAACCAGTCAGTAACATGCTGCTAGTTCACCAAGTACACAACTGTACTTCAAGTAGATCCCCTGATCTCTGCTGCTACCTACAAATAACTAGATCATACTCACCATGTAGATGTCTTTCTACACCCCTGAAGAACCCTTGTCCTTGCCTCACCAAGTCCTTATGATTCTTTAACCAGTACCCCAGTGGATCTTCTCCAAGAACTTGCACAACTTGAAACTCTCTCTGATCATACACTCTTAGTACCCCTATTTGGTGACTAGGAGGAACTACACTAGCTCTCTCTACAAGCCCAATGGCTTTCTAGCACAAGTTTACAATATAGCCCATGAGTCCATATATAGATCTCATGCTTACAATAATTAGACTAACCTAATTACAATAGTTAGATGCGCAACTCAAGACTAAGACTAGCCTTCAACATGCAAACTAACAGTCTCAAAATAGACTCTCCAGACTTAACATGCAAACTGCCTGTTCTCGCACAGGCTGCCGACGTCAGCTCCTCCATGACTGATGTCAACTGACTGGTGACTGATGTCGGTTGATCAGATCGACGCCAGTTTCCCTGCAACTGATTTTGCAACTCCCCACAACTCTACATCCTCCGTAACTTCTCTTGTTTGCATCCTGGTGAAGCTTTTATCTCCACAACCTAACAATCTCCCACTTAGAGATAAATAGCTACACTTGTACCTATACCTGTACACCGTATAAATTATTCCCTAGCTTGTATTCATCTTCAAGATCAATCCTGAAAACCAACCACCACATAACGTGTGATGCTACACCTGTCATCAAAGTAACCTGCCATATCCGAACCTACATATCTATGTAGTGAAGAACTTGACCCTGCATAACAAGAATCCCTGCTGCTAGTCCCACTAAATTGCCCTCCAGTACTCCTTCCTTGAATTGGCTCCATACTTTTTTACAACCCCCACTGCTTGGGAAAATAACTCAGGTCTACACTAGACCTCATGTGATTTCAAACCCTGTTTCAAGCTAAGCTTGAACTATCCAGCCCTTGGTGTGCTTTCTGATTCTGCAACCTACATCATGAACCCCGCCAACACCGTCTTCACATCAGCTCCCACTAGAGATAAAATCTCCATGTCTCTTATGCCAAAGAATTTCACTGCTCTAAATTCTTCATGACACACCTCTGAACTAACCTTACCCTTAGCTCAACAAATACCTGTATGTACAAACCTACTAATAAATCACCCACATACAGTAACAAGATGATGTTGCGACCATCATCTACCTGGTAAGATAAAACCACAATAGTTACACTGACATTGACTGAAGCCATGCTTAGTCATCCACCTGTCAAACCTGTACCACTGTCCTGCAGCTTTCTCAAGACCATATGCCTTGGCCTTCCATCTCTTGTATCCATCCACTCTCTTCTTTAAAATGGGAATCCATTCCGTCTCTCAGTGCTTACTTCCAGCTAACAAATCTACCAACAAATCCCTGTTTGGTTCTTCTCCAAGGACTCACACTCCTCATCCATGCCAAGCTCCCACTGTATCTGGATTCTACCTGCATTGCCTCTTCCATCTTCTTGGTTCTTGACCATCAATAAGAAATATAAAGAAGGTGAACAATGAATATGAGGTTCACTTACCCTTTCTGACCTCGACATGAGCATTTGAGACTTGCTATCCACCCACTATCCGTACCAGTGATCGATCTCGGCCATCTCCCAGTCTATTTTTTACCGATGTCGGCTCCCTGTACTGAACCTGACTGCCGACATCATTTCCCTGGCCGACGCTGGTGTCCCTTTTGCCGACGTTAGTTTTCTCATGACCGACATCGGTCGTCTTGTTGCTGATGTCGATTACTGTCTGACTAATGCTGGTACCTATGTTCGTCTGTGAGTGATAACTTTTTACCTGCGAGCTCTCCATGGATCAAAATCCTAATCAAATCAACCTTACTCTGCTCAGAATAATTCAATTTTCTCACCTGATCTCTGTCCGTCATCTCTTCCATGAACACCAAGGCTTTCCAATTCTTTAGCTTGTCAAAGACATCTAACTTTTGCTTCAAAACTTGCATTCTCCTTCTACATATGTGACTAAGCCTATGAAGCCACATCTCTGCAACAGAAGGTCAATCAGCAATATAAGTAGATAGATAAAGGATACCTACTTTCTTACCACCATCTAATTCAAGTGCATCCGCTATGAGAGTTACAGTGCATCTCTCATCACCCAAATTTCTTGAAGAAATTAGACTAATCTCCAAGACTGGTACTTGCATGACTTCCTTCACCACCTGTGTGTTATCTGTTTGCAATTTCAGCTTCACTTCCCCTTCATCAATAAACTGACAAGGCTCTCCAACCCCTAAATAAATCTCTCCAAGGTCTCCAAAGACATACCCATGAAAAGATGCTCTATTTCGGGATGCATGGAAAGAGGCAAAAGAATCTGTAAACAAAGATTCCACTTTATCCAGAACATCCTGTGCAATATTACCTGCAACATATGCTTCCACAAGTTGATCTTCTACCGACCAACAATCTCTTTTTACCTGCTCCTTCTTTCCATCAATCAGAACATTCGTGCTATTCAGTTTCTCCATTCGTAGCTTACTTTCTTCTGCCGTTGCTATACTCCCACTCAATCTAAAACCCCTATGAGTGACCTATAATCAAAAACACTACCAGATCCGAAATCACCTGTTAGTCAACCCAACCAAAAGCTCTGATACCACTTGTTGGTATCAGCTCTTGAACCTACAACCAAGGCTCTGATACCACTTTGTCAGGGAAACCTAGAACAATAAACATGCTCTGATCCCTACTTAGTCAAGATCTTGCTCTACCAATTAGAGCACATATGATTACTTCTCGTATTAGCAACTAAACATGGAATTTAACCAGAATCAATAACTAGAAATATGAAACAACACATGAATTGAGAGACAATACACAATTGTATTAATAATCACTCAGAAGAATATACAATAAAGAAGATGCCACTTCTTCTTCCACCTCAAAGGTTCGCCACACCTCAAGACCTTCTTCCCTCTCTCTCTTGGTCACAACAATCAACTCTAATGCAGAATTGATGTTCACCTCTCCAACTAGTTAGTAACACGCTGCCAGTTCACCAAGTACACAACTGTACTTCAAGTAGATCCCCTGCTCTCTGCTGCTACTTGCAAATAACTAGATCATACTCACCATGTAGATGTCTTTCTACACCCTTGAAGAACCCTTGTCCTTGCCTCACCAAGTCCTTATGATTCTTCAACCAGTACCCCAGTGGATCTTTTCCAAGAACTTGCACAACCTGCAACTCTCTCTAATCATACACTCTTAGTACCCCTATTTGGTGACTAGGAGGAACTACACTAGCTCTCTCTACAAGCCCAATGGCTTTCTAGCACAAGTTTACAATACAACCCATGAGTCCATATATAGATCTCATGCTTACAATAATTAGACTAACCTAATTACAATAATTAGATGTGTAACTCAAGACTAAGACTAGCCTTCAACATGCAAACTAACAGTCTCAAAATAGACTCTCCAGACTTAACATGCAAATTGCCTGTTCTCGCACAGGCTGTCGACGTCGGCTCCTCCATGACCGATGTCGACCGACTGGTGACCGACGCCAGTTGCTTCCTCTTTGCTGTCTGACCTACGTCGGTTGATTAGATCGACACCAATTTCCTTGCAACTCATTTTGCAACTCCCCACAACTCTGCATCCTCCGTAACTTCTCCTGTTTGCATCCTGGTGAAGCTTTTAGCTCCACAACCTAACACTAGTAGGCCAAAAGGGGATGGGTATGAAAGATGGTTCACATTGGCATGACAAGGTGAGTAAATAGGGACTATTTAATGTGTTTCAACCTTGCTAAGTCTCCAAGGTAAGGCACCTAAAATAAAGAAAGAGCCCTCTACCCACTGGTCATAGTCTAACAAGGTCATAAACAAGAAGGAAACATATGAGAGTTTGGTGTCCTAAAAAGGAAAGGAGGGTTTAAAACAATGTGAAGTAGGTTACTCATGATAAAATTAATTAAATAAAATGTCTAGAACATCCTACAACCATCTAGGGTCATTGTCTCATAAGCAAGGTTATCTTAGTTCATACAGTTGGTTATAAGGACCTTATTTGAAGAGGTAAGTTGTGATTCTCAATAGCAAGCAAGCTTCCTAAGAACTCAAAAAGATCCATGAGATTATAAAAAGGATTATAAACATGTTTTAATTGTATTTAGGAATATTAATGGCATAGAAGGAGAAGTCAAATGGAGGTTTACATAAGAACATGCAAAAATAGGGTTTTTTACCCCTCTTTTGGAAAAATTGAGTTGGTTGGACCATCTAGAATTCTAATTTGATGAAATAATTTGTTATAAGTGCCCATAAAGAAATTTTAGATCCCCAAAAACTTTCAATTTTCCCATCCAATTAGGCCTAATACTCTCTATTTTCTCTCAAAGGCAAGTCAGTGCTTTTGTGCAAGAAGTTGGTAGTTTTTGGAAAAACGGTTAGATAATGAACCATGGGTCCTTATAATCAATTGGTAAGATTTTTAAAATTGGGAAAAATATATGAGTACATGAGGAACAATTATATAAAGTTTGGATTCAAATAATATGGTCTGAATAGGTAGGTTTGCAGGTAGGCCTAGAGGAAAAAAATGCAAATTCAATCCCCAAATGAGGTGTCACTTCAAGTTATAGCCTTCCCCAGGTACTCTAATGTTTTGTGTGATGTTTTCAAGGCAAAATTTTATATTTTAATGCTATATGGATACATCAAAGTTGAGAATTGTCACTTTTTATCCCACAAAGTGCTAATAGGCTTGTTGATGTAGCATAGTCCTAGTTCTAAAGCATGTGTGACTTCCATTTTGGGGTCTTGTTGAGATCTCCAAAGAATTTAAACATGTTGGTAGGTAATTTTTAGAGGTGATTAAACTTTTTTTTTGTCTTGAAAACTCCACAAGAATCCATATCCAACTCCAGGCATAGTCACACCCTCACTAGAAGCATGAAACTCACACAAAGATAAACTTTGGACACTCATATCTCTCACAAAAATTTTCATGGTATCTTGAGTAAATTTTAAATGTTATTTAGGATCCTTAAGGATATATTAGTTACATTTTTCAATGGTTTCAACATCTGACCTTTATGAACAAAGGTTAAGAGTCCAGGTCACTCAAAACCCTCACTAAACCCTTGTTGAAACCCAATTGGAGAGATAGAGAATTTTGAGAATCTAAATTCAAGGGTATGGACATGAAACCACCTGTAAATTACATAATAATCTTATATGATCTCACAAATTTACTTTTTTTTGTATGGAATTATATGAAACAGGGGAAAACTAGGCTTGTTTTGGCCATTTTGAGTGGTGTGCAAGCTAAAAGAAGAGTTAGATGATGAAACAAGTTTTGTAAGGAAGGTATACACTTTAGATAAATCCAAAAATTAATTTAATCTTCTTAATAATACTATAATTTTCCTAATAAGACTCACACTTTCAGCCAGTCCAGTGAGCCAGAATAGCGAACACTTGGAAAAGTGATGAAAATTGATTAGGGAGACATTTTGAAGGATTTATATTGAAAATAATGGTATGGAATACTTTTAAAAGTGTCAATACCCATTTTTAAATAATTTTTATTCATTTTTATAATTAATACACATTTTTAACTAATTTTTATTCAGTTTTATAAGGTTTGAAGTGCCAAGTGGTAAGGGTACATGGAAAGGGGTCTTTTGAAAACTACCTGAGATGATTGTGCATGTCCACAATATTAGGAATTATTAGAGACAATAAAAATTCATGGATTATGTTTTTTATAACTCCTCCCATCTTTTAAAATCATCATAATTTAGGTTATGTTGATAAAAAAGGATTTTTTGAATGCTACTCAAGTAGGCAGTTTCTTGTGCAAAATTGGCAGTTTTGTGCCACTTTTCACCTTCCTTATGATATTATTTGACAGGTGTACCTCCTAAATTCACATGTTTCACCTCATCCATATTTAAAATTTCAATTTCAATCCATTTTCTAGATGGACACATGTCCAAGTGATCCTTGGACTTGTCTTTCTCTCTCTTTCTCTCAAACTCTATAAGAGTTGGCCATTTTGGCATTGTATGTATGCTCCACCAAAGTATGTCAAAGCCCAAATAAATTTTACACCTTAATATCAATAAAATTACTAATTTTTTACCTTTATAATATTTTTTCATAGTGTTTTATACTTGAATGTGGATTTTGTTTAGTGAAAACTAAGGATTCCTTAGCTTTGTCCTTCATTCTTGCACCTATTTTTAGTATTTTCTTGAAATGAATGTGAATTTTTCAATATATTTTTATGGTTTAAGTGATAAATATTTTCATTAGTGTCACCTAATACCTCTTTTCTAGTTCTCCTAACCTTATATATCATCTGGGACCCCACAATGTAGTATTGATGCAAGAAGACATAGATTTGGGAAAGTGTATGTCTAGTTGTTTTCATTGGTTTTAAGTATTGAATCCATGTTTTTTGGAAGTTATAAAAATAATTTGGTGCATCACATCTATATTTTATGTTTACTTCATTCCATTCTTATCCCTTTTCTACCCCAAGATTTTTTAAAAGTAGGAACATGTGCTCAAATGGTACATCAAGGGGAGCTAACCCCTAATCTAGAGATTCACTCCATGATAGGGATACCCACATCCCTGGAGTGTTTCCATGGTGCCACTTTAAATGAGGATTATTTATTCCCATCTCCTCATAGGGTGAAATTTCAATTGACAACAAGACTAAACCTTAAATTTTTGAAAAATTCCAAGAATGTAGTGTCTTTAAAATACCAAGCCTTAAACCTTTGCCTAGCATCCATTTCCATGAATCTCAATGATTTAACTATAATTTCACCTCTATATAAGGTTATAATGGACATCCTAATCTTATGGGAAACATAAAACCTAATGTCTTATATTTTTATGATGATGATCCCTATGAGATAAGTTTTAATATCAAAACCATGAACCTTATTTCTAGAATTATAACTTAGTTACCCCTCATTTTTTATTGACTAATAATTTCCTACTTTTGTGTTCATTCTTAAGAAGATGTTTTCCACTCTTATTTTAGTGATATAATGTTTTATTCCCTCACATCAATCTTCATATACCTGATTACAATGATGTTTATTCCCTTAATGATCCATACCTAATTAGCTATGATCAAACTAAGGATGCATAAATCCTATGTTATCAATAATATACTAAACACTCTTATGATACTTCCTCATCTTCATTTTAAATTTTATTTAGTTGATATTATCCCTCCCTTAGTTGATGAAAATAACTCATATATATAGCATGCTCCATATTCTTTATGTATATCCCTATTTACTTCTAAGCCTCATCAGAGTATGTTCCTTAATCATTCCATCATGGGACCATACCAATTTTCTAAAATTGCATATCCCTTGAGTATAATTCCTTCTAAGATATTAACTACATTGATCTAGACTACACTTAAGTAGTCTCCCAAGGAACTAGTTACAACACCTATTTTATAACTCTTGGCAACGAATTATGCACCCTAGGACACTCTATTAAGCTCCTACAATTTGATGAAACATTGAATCATCTCTCAAGTTGTGGGTAAATTGTAAGAGATATGAATATATATTTTATAAGGGCTAGCTCCCTAGATTCTTCTTTAAATGCCTATCACCTAATCTAATGCTTGTTCATGGGAAAGAGTTAGAAGCTTTGCATAAATTGTAAAACTATACTAAAGAGGTGATCCACCAAGATATATACCATAGATTATAAAACTTCAACTAAGCAACAAATTTTCCAAGACAAATTCTAGGGATTGAAAAATTCTAACATAATTGTTTCAATGTGAAGGTAACATACATAGGACAATCAACAAGATAACTGACCTAGGAGCAAATTGCACACCATAGATATAATTGATTTCTTGAATAAGGTCCTAGTAAAATCAATACACTTCACATTACCTATTAAAATTATAACTCTTACTTAAACATGAAGGATAAAGGGAGTAAGGATGATACTATCACTTAGCTCCACTATTCATCACTCACATAGACAAAATTTTCACAACTTAGTATTAGACTTGTATTCAATGTTTAAATATAAAGTGTGATGTAATTTTAGAAGGTTTTCTCCATACCAACTATGATTAGATTTATATAATATCCAAAAGGCTCACATTTATAAAACTTGGAAGAAGAGAGAGAAAAGAGAAGTTCAAGAGGCACAAGGACAAGTGTTCAAAGATTAAAATTAGTTAAAATTCATGTGGATGAAGATATGGGGTGACACATGAAATTTAAAGATCTAAAATTGTCATCTCTAATCATTTAGTACCTCCAAAGTGGTTTAGAAACTCCTTTCTTTGAATAAAAAATTACCCCTTATGATTTGCCTTCCAAAGCTACCCTATCCCTACAACTGATCAAGTCTGATGATGGGTATGATTAGGATGGGTTAATACTAACCCATCACATTATTTGTATTAGCCTTTGATCATTCCTATCATTTTTGCCATGCACAATTATCTATGATAGTCCCAAAATGAGCTTTCTCCATGAAACTTTCACACTTGGAACCTAAACCTTTCCCAATTCTTTAGTATAATCTATGCATGGGGAGGGATTACATGTTTCCAAGGCGTCCATAGCATTAGTTTCAATAAATTAGCCTTAAAAGCCTTTCCAAATTGAAATTCACCACTTTCTCCTAAGTGTTCACTATCTACCCACTATACTAGATGAAATGAAAGAGAGGGTAGATAGCCTTAGGTGACTAAAAACCTAATAAAATGACCATAAAGACTTACAAAAATTCTTAAACTCTCCCACAAAAGTGATTTATCCTCTTTAAAGTTATCCATGACTACAAAACACACAAAAAGGTTAAAAATATCCCTATTCTAACCTATTTTGTACATATCTATACCCTCAGTCACATGTGGATAATCCTTGGAGATTCCTATACATAATTAAAGTGGTTTCATGTCACCTCCATTGCATCTATATGCTCAAATTGCAATATTTCTTGAGTTGGGTCCTTATGAGGGTTTTAGAGAGGTTTTTAGTCTTAACTTTCATTCATAAAGTTGGCATGTTGGGAAACCTTGATAATTCCACTTTTTTCTTTCTTAGGATCCTTTCCATCATCCCCAAATAGTTCATCCTACCATGCAAAGGATTATGAAAGATATGTGTGTCTAAAGTTGCCCTTCAAGTCCTTCTCATGCTTTTTGTGAGGATCTGAGCACATCTTAGGCAAAAAATGGTTTCTTATAAATATTTACTACCAACCAAAGGTTATATCACTTCTTTATATTCCCTACAAACATGTTCCAATCATTTTAATATCTCACCAAGAGATTAGAATGAAACTGACCCCTATTTTGAGGCTAGGTCCATACCTTGCCAATGGGTTTGCCTACACTTTTGAGCCAAAATCCTCCTATTTTCACTTGATATGAACCTTCATAGCTTTTAATAATAAATTTCACCCCATTATTAATTATTCAAAACACTATAATTCTTGTCAAGGATTGGAACTAAAATGACCTTGCATTTGGATCTAGATTTGCATGTTTCCTCACTGGGTCTACTTGCAAACATTATTATATAGACCACCTTGTTTGCATTATAACCTTATATAATATTTTTTCATGTGCCACCATGTTTTCCCTAGATATTAAAACCTTATTTACTGATCAAACTGACTTCTGGTTCACCATTCATCACTTTTCCCTAAAATTGTCATTCTTGTGCATGAAAAAAAAGACCTTAACTCTGAGATTAAATAGAGGCATATTTACCTATTTTTTAATTTCAAATTTAATATTTTATAATATTTAAAATTTATTAATTACCAACTTTACTGAAGGGTTTTGTCTAATTCCATGGTTAGGGGGTCTAACCATCTCAATCTCCTCAAAAAAGCGGTCAAAATCCTATTTTTTGCATATTTTTGCTCAAACCTCCTCATAAATGATATTTAAAAAACAAATTAATGATTATAATATGTTTATACATGTTTTCCACCCTTATTTAATGCTTATTTAACCTTTTATTTCATCAAAAACCTTTCTTATTATTGAAACCCCTATGTTTACCCCTTGAGCCAAGGGTTTCTCAACCTATCTGTACAGACTGAGTGTATTTTTATAAGAGAGAAATGTATTTGGGTGTATTTATAATTTATTAATAATTATATAAAATTATTTTTATTCTCATGAATCATATTACCATATTTGGAAACCTCCCTTCCTTCCTAGGAAATTAAATTCACATCTTGTTCTTTCTAAACTAGGACCCTGCCTGACTGTAACAATGAACAGGGGTATTTTCCTATAGTTATACCTCTTTTAATATATTATAAATATGTTAAAACCTTTAAATATCCTTATTTACAATATTTTCATAACAAATTTTAATCAATTCCCTTTATTCTTAAACCATACTAGCACTTTTAAGGCTTGTTATTGCTCACTGCATTCCATAATCTCTTTGGCTTGGTTGTAGGTCACTTTATAGGTTTGATTAGTGTATTATGGTAGATAGATCCTTAATAAGATCCTATTAAATTTTATAAACCTAATTTACTACTTTTAATCCATCATATAAGGTTAAAAACACCTTAATCTATGTTCAGTCCTTGAATTTAGGTTTAACCTCTATATCAGTCCATATAGAAGTTGTAGGTGCACCTTGGATTCCTAATTCTTCTTTGAGTGTTGGGTTTATTTTATAAAGATTCATAATTTTTTAATCATTTCAATTAATTCACCTTTAAACTCAAATTTAGTTCTTGAACATTAATTGTTGACCTTATGCCTTATGATCCTGCTATAGGTGCAAAATTTGTCCTGTGTACGGACAGGGTGTGGGCCTAAAAGGTCATTCCATCCAAGAACATATTATCTCAGACATAAGTGCTCAAGATTGTCCTGTGAAATTTTTTTAATTTTTCTCCTTTCTTTGGAATAGTTTATCACTCTTAATATAAGTTTCAAGGTGAACCTTCCTTCAAAATACTATAGGTATCACTGTCAAGTTTTAGTGGTTTTTGGACAACTTTGAACCTCTAAAAAACACTCTCCCTTTATAATTTACTCCTCAAATTCTATGCATTCCTTTTCCATACTAGGGAAAACAAACCTAAACCTTTCAAGGTCATTTAAATCTCCTTTGTCTATCTCACGTGATGCTTTCAAAAATCAAGGGGTGCTCTATTTTGTAGTTTTAGGGTAGATAGTCCTAAAATAGTCCTTACCTCTTTCACATGATTTTCCATCTTACCTTACTATCTAGCTACCCTAATCTACATTTACAATACCTTTTTATCATACCAATATCTCTCATATATCAATATATTTCATTTATTCATTCAATTCCATGTACGTGTCTTGCTCAACCACCTGTAGGTGAGCATTGGCATTCTCTACATAGGTAGGACATGAATATGATAAGACTATGTCAAAAAATGACATTCAAAAACCATTAAAGAGAATAAATCAACCTTGAAACACTTTATTCATCAAAACACATTTGGAACCAACTTTAACACTAAAATTCCAATGTATAAGACATTTGCAAACATGTATGCTGACTGTTAAAGGCTGACAGTGAGGAGAAACTCAACCTTTTGGGTGTTGTTTAGACATGCCAAAGTACAAACCTTGATATAACTTTCCAAATATATTCTCATGTATTCAAGCCTATAAAACCACTTCATGTTTTCATTCCAACATGGAAAACACTCCCTCAAGATGCCTACAAGTGTTTGAAGCTAACAGTTTGTGAAGTATCCAAGCCTATTAGATGCTTCCTTATCATTTGATGATATCTATGCTAGTAGGTGATGGATAATATGTGTAGGAGTCATTATAATCATGTAAAAACATCAAACCCATCAAAAATAAACACAAGAATCAAAAATAGGCTCAAAAGGAGACCTCTCATGGTTGTAAATGCATAAAAGGCTATCTAGAGTCTAACTGATTGTTCATAATGGAGGATGCACAAAATTACAAGTTATTGTTATGGATTTGAATTAAATTCATAGTACTATCCATCCCCAAAATCACTCCTTCCAATTCCACTTGTATGTCCCATACGAAGTGCTTGAATTTGTCCCTTTTTTCTTTGGCAAGAGAAGAATGAAGGAAAAGAGGTAAGAACTGAACTTTTTTATGCATTCTCTATAAATCAAATGTGAAAATGACTATTGAGAGGTGACAAGGCACATAACTAACATTTTCACCTAAAAATGAGATCATCCATTTTGTACAAGTTCCCAAAAGGGCCTAAAAACAAGGGGAAACTAGGATTCTCTAAACATAACTAATTCTTGTACTATCATATGACTAATTCTAACATTCTATAACCTCCCCCACATTAACCACAACCCGATGACAAGTTTGTCTCTTTAGCCCATCTGTGCAAGTCCTCTATTTAGCTAAAAAGGTGTCCCCAAAGGCATATTTGATATATGTAACATGGGAAGGATAATTATATGACTTAGAGAGGTATTAAAACACATCCAAAACCATATTAGGACCAACTCAACATAATTTATACCTTTGACTAGGTTTGACCCTATTTGATTAGGGTTAACTTTCATTGACTTGACTAGTACAAGGGGGCTAGACTTGGACCAAGGATAGTCTAGGGATAAGTAAAACTTATAGATCAATATGAAATCCTTATAAGACATGAATAAACTTCTACATTTTTTATAAATGTAAGGGGTTAACTCAAATTTGACCAAAGGTCAAATTTGGTCAACTCTTTTGGTAACTCTTAGGGGTAACATGCTTGCCTATGTTAAGGATTGGTAGCCTCATCTTATCCATTGGGTCATGGAGTCTCTCTAATACCTACACCACTCAAATTCCTTTGAAAACCACACTAAACCAAAGGAAAAAACACACACACAAAAGACATACTCAAATGAAACACACATGTGTTCAAATAGAACACTTAGAGAACACAACCAAAACATGAAAAGCACACACCTATGCTACTATTTACAAAATAGACCTTACAAGGACTAATATTAGAGTTTTATATGTATCCCATTCATATAGATAGGCAACTCATAAATTTATCTTGGTCAGCTGAAAATAATTAGTTTGCTTGCACTTGTTAATCATGTAAGGGCCACTCCACAAGGCATGAAACTTTGTATGTCTACCTAGTTTTTCTCTGTCATCATCACATTTCAAAACCAAGTCACCTTATTTGAACACTCTTGTACTTGATCTCTTGTCAAAAGACTTCTTCATGAGCACTTGGTGGTGTTCCATGGTTTTATGTGCATTTTCCCTTGCTTCTTGTAGTTGCATTAGTTTTGTCAGTCTGACTTCCATTGGAGTATTCTCAATTAGTTCCAAATGATGTACAATTCTTAGATTAGGGATTTCTTGAGACATCAACAATCTAGCTTCTCTTCCATAAATAAGCATAAAAGGAGAATTTTCAATTGACCTCTTTAGAGTAATCCTATTAGCCCATAGGGTTATCTTCAACTTGATGTGCCATGCTATTTCATTGTTCTCCAATGTCCTCTTGATAATATTGATGAGATTCTTATTGGTAGACTCAGCCAATCCATTACCTTGAGGGTAATAGTTGGATGAAGTGCTCAAGTAAACTCCATTCTTATTTTCCCAATCAAAATTTTTATCATTCATAAAATCAAGTGCATTATCAGAAATGATAGTGTAGGTAATTCCAAACCTTGTTATGATACTCTCATATAAATCCAAGATACCATTTTCACTTTCCTCTTTCAATGCAATAGCCTCTATCCACCTTGTGAAGTAGTCAGTTATAGTCAATATCCATTTGTGTCTAGCACTTGATTGAGGGTTGATCATACCAATGAAATCAAGGCCCCATTGCATGAAGGGCTAGTCTACTTAGATATGATTCAATGGAAGGGTTGTAAGCTTCTTTTTGCCTACAAATAAGGCACATTGACACATCTTAGCTCAATTATAGCAATCCTAGAAAAGGCTAGGCTAATAATAGCCAACCCTTGTTATCTTTGTAGCTATTATTTTAGGGGATAAATGACCTCCATCTACACCATTATGAAACTTTTCCAACAACATACCAAAATGATCATTATTAACATACCTTAATAGCACACCATTCTCATTTTTTAAGAAGAGAATACCATCTAAAAGATAATAAGGAATGGTTTGTAATATAAAATACCTTCTTTGAGACTTATTCAAGCCATTAGGACACTCACCATTTTTTAAGAAGCCAATGATGTCTTATGTCCAAATTTGAATTGGTATGTGGTCAACTGATTGGGGATGAGCTTGATTTACCAAGACTTCTTTTGGAATTTGATTATCTAAATCTAAATTCTCACATAACCCCTTCCCTCTAACCAAGTTTGTTACCTTGATATCAACATCATACTCCATTACCTTTGTAATCCACCTAGCTCTATTTTCATTGATATATTTGCTTAGAATAAACTCCTTAGTGCTAGGATGAGAGACCATGACATGTATCTTATTATTTGAAACCATGTACCTAAATTTTTTCAACCGTCTTATCACAGTTAGGAATTGCATCTTAATAAATGTATACTTGACTTCATAGTCTTTCAATCCTTGGCTAAAAAATGTAATTAGTTGCTCTATTTATCCATCATTCTTTTGCATAAGCATAGCTGAGATTGTATCAAGGTTAGAAAAGGTATAGAGTATGAAATATTTGGAAAATTTTGGGTTTAAGAGAGTAGGAGATTGTGTAATTTCTTATTTGATTACCTCAAAACTATTCTTAACTTCCTTTGTCTAACCAAAAGCTTGATATTTTTTTTGCATGGTTGTGATAGGTTTCACCAAAGTTGCAAAACTTGGAATAAACCTTCTTAAAAAGTTTATTTTACCCAAGAAAATTTGTAGTCATTTCTTGTGTAGAGGCAAAGACAAGCCTAAAATGGCCTCAATCCTTTTAGGGTCAATAGACAAACCTTATTAAGAAACAATATGACCCAGTAGCTTACCTTCATGGAAAAAAAGATACACTTCTTCATTTAAGAGACACTCCATACTCTCGACGCTTCTCAAACACTTATCTTATATGTTTCATATGGTCATTAGCATATTTTGAAAAAATGGTTATATCAAGAAGGTACACAAGAAATATCTCATTAATCAACTCTTTAAAATCCATGTCTATTTCCCTTTGAAAGGTAGCTTTAGCATTAGACAAACCAAAGGGAATCTTACTATAGGAAAAGGTTCCCCATTTTGTAGTAAAGGCTATCTTAAATTGATCCTCTTCATTCACCGATATTTGGTTATAACCTGAATAGCCATCAAGAAGTGAAATTTTTTAAGAACCTAAAATAACTTGCAAAATTTATCTCATGGAAGGTAGTAGATAATTATCCTTGAGAGACACCCTATTAAGGTCTCTAAAATTCACATAAAAAATGACCTCTCCACTCTTATTTTAGATAAGTATGATATTAGCTACCCAAGTTGAGTGCTTGATGGGAAACATAATCCTAGACTTAATCAATTTGGTAATCTCTTTCTTCATGAGTTCCTCTATCTTAGGATTGATAGGCCTTTTTTTTTGCCTAACTGGTTTAACTCCAAGTTCTAACTCAATGGTGTGATGATATAAACTTGGATCAAACCCTTTCAAATCCTTGTATTTTCTAAGCAAATATATCATGAAACTCTTTACACAATTCAATAAAGGCTTACCTTTCAGATGGAGAACATATCTTACCAATTTTTAGAAGCTTATCCTTGAAGATCATGACTCTTTCATAGTTCTCTTCTTTTGTGGATATGATCACCCTTTCCTTCCTCCTTTTATCATCTTCATTTAAAAAACTCTCCAAGGTGACCAGCCCTTTAGGTATCTTGTTTGTCTTCAACTGAATGACTTGCTCCTCATATTGATTATGGAACTTCTTTTGGTTCTTTGAAGAAAATTTTGCCTCATTTTGTTATAAATGGGTAATGTGTTTATCATTTAAAAAAAACTTGCCATGATACCTCATTATCTAGAATAGAAGGTCTCATAATGACCTTAATATGAGATTGACCCTTCTCTCTATTTACATCATCAACTATGTCAAAGTGTGCTCCTATGATAGCCAACCTATCATCATGCTTATTTAAATCTCTTGATATAGGTTGTATGTTGCAAGTATCAAAATCTTCAAGTAGATTCCATACCCTATACTTTTAGGATTTAAGCAAAGGATTCTTAGTTGTATCTTGGTTTCTCACTTGGTGTATGACCAATTCACTATTCCCATAAACTTTCAAATTCTTGATTCCTTTTTTCTTTGCCCATCAGAGGTTATGAACTAGGCCTTCATATTCTACTACATTGCAAGTATAACTTAAATGGAGTCTATATGAAGAGTAGTATTGGTTATTTGATGGAGATACTAACATGACACCAGCTCTTGCACTAGCTTTGCTTCTTAATCCTTCCAAAAACATTTCCCATATCCCTTCAAGTTCATGATCTTCATTAGTGAGTGAGGGTACATGAGTATTCTCTTCATGCATACAATAGACTCCAAAATTAGTCTCTTCTACGAATGCATATGGATCATGTTCATAAGTTTTAGTACCATACTCATCAAGTAAAATATCAAAAATACCTTCAAGGGGAGAGGATGCTTCACCACCCATGACACCTTCTTCTTCTTCACTAATCACATAATTCTAATTTTAATTTGTCTCCACATATGGTTCAATATGAAACCTCACCAAGGGCTGTGTTCTTATGGTTACCTTAGCTCCATGTATTGTTTTAAAATCTATAAATTACCAATTAGTAGAAATGTATCCTCCTATTTTATCTATGAAGTCCCTTGACAGACAAATAGTAAAGTGAGTCAGAAGGTCTACTACCACAATGTCTTACATAATGGGAAAACTTGAACAATCATGTAGAAAGACTTTCAATCCTATAACTAACCCCACTATCTTGGTTGGAGTTTCATAAATATACAATACCCCTTTGTTATGTGGTTCATACTTTAATCTCAACTTATCTGCAACCACCTTAGGCATAACTGTGGTACTACCTCCACTATCCATAATGTAATTGTGAACCAATTTGTCTCCCAAAATGAGTGTGAGATAGAAAGGTGGGGTAGTTTCAGATTTTGTGGAAGGTTCTAGGACATATTTTGGTGTATTGGTAAGGGCTACACCATTGTGTCTTAGAGCTTGAGGGGCTACATGGATATTTGAAAGTTGCTCTTGTAGGAGTTCCTTTTGACCAAGCATTTACAAGACTTCCCAAAGAGATATGCTTATATTGGTATTATTCAAAGAATAAATAATTTTTAGAGGGGAAGTATTCACCTTTTATTTCATTCTTGAAGGTAGTGATGAAGCTTTAATTTGATGCATTATAGGATTGAAAATCTTTCTCACATTCTAAATTTGAGGAGTGAGACTAGTAGGAGGTATTACACTAAGATTCACACTTTATGGACTTTGGAGAGGCATTACTTGGATTCAAATTCACTTTCATAACATCTCCCAAAGATCTCTTTTTGGCTCTTATGTTGGAAATAATTGATGTAGTTTGGTTCAACACATAATTATCCTCCTTTTGAAAGTTTATACAAATGGTACTTTGGTTGCTACCCTCTCCATGAGATTTTATTCTTCTAATGTAAGGCAAGGAGTAGATCCTTCTTGTGCAACCAAGGATTTATAACCTTCTCCACCATCATAAAAAACTAACCTTAAGATTGTCCCCAATGATCCAAATGTTCCTCTCCTTGAACCAAATTAGTATAGATTGGAACAATAGCCCTTTTGGATGGAGTGGAGTTAGGAATATAGACATTGGGATGTGTATTAAAACCTTGTTGACCTTATCCTCTTCTTTTTTAATTATATTGGGTTTGAGGCCTATAAGCTTATGAAGGATAATATTAGGGATTGGGTAGAGAACTTGCATGTAATTAATCTTGTTTGAGTTGAGCTTGTAATGACTGATTCATTTCATCTTTATCTATATCATTATCTAACTTCTTGGGAGTTGTTCTAGTCTTAGCATTAGCATTGGGAACTTATTATATATTTGGAGCTTCAACTGGACTATGAGACAAAAAAGGTGTGGAAACTATTGGGGGTAATCTCTTAATTTGTATTAAACTATTCTCAACTTCAATAGCTATCTCATATGCTTATAGTAGAGTAAATCCTCCCATTGACTATAACATTACTAACACATCAGTGTCAATATCTTTGAGATAAGTGGGGAATAAAAATCTTGGGGGAGGCCTCATAATAGATGGTAATATATACCATGTCCTTTGAAACCTTTCATTGAAATACCCCATAAATTCATTAGGACCTCTTTTTATCACATTCAGCTAGTGAATTAGCAAAGTATGGTCACTCTTATTCTCAAACCTATTCACCAAAAACTCTCCAAATTCATCCCAATTATTAATGAAATCACCCTCCAATGTCCTATACCAATCCAGTGCCTTACCTTTTAGAGACATGACAGGTAGTATAACAGTTATGCTAGCTTGATTGATATTGTGGAAGTTGTAAAAGTTTGAAATGTCCCTAATGTGATCAAATGGGGTAATAGGGACCTCTCCATTGAAGATAGGGAGACTTTTGGTAGAATTGGGAGGAATATGATCATATGTAGGAAGGTTAATTGGATTTTATGTGTTAAAGGATGGGAAAGGATGTTGCTTAGCCATCTCTTCTTACTCCTCTTGATCTCTTATCTCCTCAATTTATTCTTCTTTAAAACCTTCTTGTTCAGGATCTCTAAATGTTAAGAATGGTTCAATATGTTGTTCCTCAAGAGGAACTTTAGATAGAGCAACTTGATTAAATGCTCTACTAGATGATGATATAGCCAAGACCATGAAGTATAATGTGAATATATTAATATAAAACTAGAGATTCTATCTTTTTAGAGTCACCAAATGCTAGATTTAAAAACACCTCTACAACTTTGGGCTTGTTAAGACTAGCATTCACCTTGACATGGAAACAATTAGGACCAATGGTCCCACAAGGTGTGCAGGAACTATTGTCATCAAATTGTGTACCCTAGGACACTATATTCAACACCTACAATTTGATGCAACATTAAATCATCTCTCAAGTTGTGGGGAACTTGTAAGATAGATGAATCTCTAGTTTATAAGGGTTATCTCCCTAGATTCTTGTTTGAATGCCTATCACCTAATCTAATGCTTGTTCATGGGAAAGAGTTAGAAGCTTTAAATAAATTGGAAAAATACACTAAAGAGGTGATCCACCAAGATATATACCATATACTATCAAACTTATACTAAGCACAAATCTTTCCAAGACCAATTCTAGGGATTAAAGGATTCTAACATAATCACTTCAATGTGAAGGTAACATATATGGGACAATAAAAATGATAACTAACATAGGGGTAGATTTCATACCATAGAGATAATTTATTTCTTGAATAATGGCCTTTTATAATCAACACACTTCACATTACCTATTAAAATTAGAACTCTTGCTTAAACATGAAGGATAAAGGGAGTAAGGATGATACTATCACTTAGCTCCACTATTCATCACTCACACACTTAGACAAAATGTTCACAAATTAGAATTATAATTATATTAAATGTTTAAATACAAAGGGTGTTGTCATTTTAGTAGGGTTTTTCCATACCAACTATTATTAGGTTTATACCATAGCCAAAAGGCTCATATTTATAGAACTTGGAAGAAGAGAGAGAAAAGAGAAGTTCAAGAGGCACAAGGACAAGTGTATAAAGATGAAAATTAGTTAAAAGTCATGTGGATGAAGAGATGGGGTGAGCCATGTAATTTTAGGAGCTAAAAGTGTCATCTCCAATCATTCAAGACCTGAAAAGTTATTTAGAAACTCCTTTCCTTGCACAAACAACTATCCCTCATGATTTGCCTTCCAAAACTACCCTATCCCTAAAACTAATGAAATTTGATGATGGATCTGAGTAGGAGGGCTTACTAAAAATTCCTCACATGCATTTTATTATCTTCTGATCATTCCTATCATTTTTTCCATGCACAATCATCTATAATAGTCCCAAAATGAGCTCTCTCCGTGCACCTTTCACACTTGGCACCTAAAAACTTCCAAATTATTCATTATAATCTATGAAAAAGGAGGTATGGCATGTTTACAATGTTTCCATAGCATCATTTATAATAAATTAGCCTTAAAAGGATTTCCAAATTGAAATTCACCACTTTCTCCTAAATGTTCAATATCTACCCACTAGAATAGATAAAATGAAAGAGATGGAAGATAGGCTTAGGAGATTATAAACCTGATAAAATGACCATTAATACTTATAAAAAGTCATAAACTCTCCCCTATAAGTTATTTTGCCTTTTTAAAGTTCTCCATGCCTAAAAAGCACACAAAAAGGTCAAAAAGAGCCCTATTTTAACCTATTCTATATAGTTATTTACACCTCATTCACATGTGGATAATCCCTAGATAATTATATATATAATTAAATTGGTTTCATGGCACCTCCATTGCATCTGGATGCTCAAATTGCAATCTTTCTCTAGTCGGGTCCTTATGAGGGTTTATAAGGGTTTTAGAGAGGTTTTCAGTCTTAACCTGCATTCATAAATTTGGAAAATTGGGAAAGCTTTATAATTCCACTTGTGTCTTCCTTATTACCCTCTCCATCATCCCAAATATCTCATCCTACCATGCAAATGGTTATGAAATATATGAGTGTCTAAAGTTGCCCTTCAAATCTTTTTCATGCTTCTTATGAGGGTCTGAGCACATCTTAGACCAAAAATGGCTTATTATAAAGGTTTCATACCAAAAAAAGGTTTTATCACTTCTTTATATTCCATAAAAACATTCTCCAATCCTTGTAATAGCTCACCAAGATCTTAGAATGAAATTAACCCCTATTTTGAGGCTAGGTCATACCTTGCCAGTGGGTCTGCCTGCACTTTTGAGCCAAAAGACTCATATTTACACTTTATATGAGAATTAATATCTTTAAAAAATCAATATATCCCCCATATTATTTATTAAAAATAATAAAATTCTTGGAAAGGATTGGAAACTAAAATGACCTTGCATTTAGAGCTAGAATTGCATGTTTCCTCACTAGGTCTACCTGCAGACCTTCTTATCTAGACCACCTTGTTTGCATTAAAACATTATATAATTGTTTTTAATGTTAAAAAATGTGTTCCATATCTATTCAAACCTTATTTACTGGTCAAACTGACTTTTGGTTCACCATTCATCACTTTTCCCCAAAACTATCATTCTTGTGCATGAAAAAAATCACCTTACCTCTAAGACAAAATAGAGGCATATTTCCATATTAATTTCTTAAAAGTGAATATTTTTTAATATTTAAAATTTCATAATTACCAAATTTACTAAATTTTTTTGTCTAATTCCATGGTTACAGGGTCTAACCATCTCAATCTCCTAAAAAAAGGGTCAAAACCCTTATTTTTTGCATATTTTTGCTCAAAACTCCTCATGGATGATCTTTAAAAAACACCTTAATGATTATAATATGTTTATACATGTTATAAACCCTCATTTAATTCTTATTTAACCTTTTATTTCATCAAAAAACCTTTTTTGTTAATGAAACCCCTATGTTTACCCCTTGAGCCAAGGGTTTCTCAACCTGTCTACGGACTAAATGTATTTTACTAAGAGAGAAAGGTATTTGGGTGTCTTGATAATTTATTAGGAATTATATAAAATTAATTTTATTCTAATTAATCATATTACCATTTTTTTAAAACTTCCCTTCCTTCCTATGAAGTCAAACTCACATCTTACTCTTTCCAAACTAGGACCCTGCCTGACTGTAATAGTGAAGAAGGGTGTTTTCCTATAGGTATATCTCTTTTAAGATATTATAAATATGTTAAAACATTCCATATAATTCTTAACAATATTTTAAGGACCAATTTTAAACTATTCCCTTGATTTTTAAACCCTATTAGCACTTCCAAGGCTTGTTATTGCTCACTATCTTCCACAGTCTCTTTGGCTTGGTTGTAGGTCACTTTGTAGGTTTGATTAGGGTATAATGGTAGATAAATACTTAATAATATCATATTAAAATTTATAAAACTTATTTAATACTTTTAATCCATCTTATAAGGTTAAAACTACCCTAATCCATGCTCGGTCCTTGATTTTAGGTTTGACCTCTGTATCAGTCCATACAGAGGCTTTAAGTGTACCTTTGATTCCTAACTCTTCTTTGAATGTTGGGTTTATTTTATAAAGATGCATAAGTTTTTCAATAATTTCACTTAATTCACCTTTAAACTCAAATGTATTTCTTGAACATTGATTATTGACCTTATGCTTTGTGACCATACTGTAGGTGTAAAATTTGTCCTGTGTACGGATAGGGTATGGGCCTAAAAGGCCATTCCATCCGAGAACATCTTCTCTCATGACATAAGTGTTTAGTATTTTCCTTCAAAAAATTTGGAATTTTTATCCCTTACTTTTCATATTTTATGACTCTTAATATGAGTTTTAAGGTGAACCTTCCTTCAAAATCTTGTAGGTATCACTATCAAGTTTTAGTGGTTTTTAGACAACTTTGAACCTTCAAAAACCTCTCTTCATTTATCCTTTACTCAAATTATGTGAATTCCTTGTCCATACTATGGAAAAAAAACTTAAACCATTCAATGTTATTTAAATCTCCTTTGTCTATCTCGCATGATGCTTTCAAAAATCAAGGGGTGCTCTATTTTATAGTTTTAGGGTAGACAATCCTAAAACAGTCCTTACCTCTTTCACCTAATTTAAAATATTAATTTTATATCTATCTACCCTAATACACCTTTAAAATACCTTATTGTCATACTAATATCTCTCAAATATCAATCTATTTCATTTCTTCATGGAGTTTCCTATAGGTGTCTTACTCAGCCACCTGTAGGTGAGCATTAGCATTCTCTACACAAGTAGGGTGTGAATATGACAAAACTATGCCAAATAAGGACCTTAAAAAACCATTAAAGAGAATAAAGAAAAATTAAAACATTTTATTCATCAAAACACATTTGGAAACATCTTTAACACCAAAATTCCAACATAGAAGACATTTACAAACATGTATACTAACTATCAAAGGCTGACAGTGAGGAGAAACTCAACCTTTTGGGTGTTGTTTTGACATTTTAAAGGCTAAAAAATTTTATACCTTTCCAAATAAATTCTCATGTATTCAATCCTCTAAAATCACTTCATTTTTTCATTATAACATGGAAAAATATCCCTCAAGATGCCTTCAAGTGCTTGAAGCTAATAATTTGTGAACTATCCAAGCGTATAAGAGGATTCCTTGTCATTTGATGATATATATGATATCATGGTCATGGATAATATATGGAGGATTCATTATAATCATATTAAAACATAAAACCCATCAAAAGCAAACACAATAATCAGAAACAAGCTCCAAAGGAGACCTCTCATGTTTGTAAATGCATAAAAGGCTATTTAGAGTCTAATTGATTGTTCATAAAGGAGGAGGAGCCAAATTACAAGTTATTATTATGGATTTGAAGTATATTAGAGTAATATCAATCCCCAAAATCACTCTTCCTAATTCCACTTGTACAACCCATACCAAATTCTTGAAGTTATCCCTTTTTTGCTTAGCAAGACAAGAATGAAGGAAAAGAGGTAGGAACTAAACTTTTGTATGCATTCTCTACAAGCCAACATGAAAATTACTATTTGGAGGTGAAGAGGCACATAACTAACATTTTCACCTAAAATGATATCATCTATTCTATACAAGTGCCAAAAAGGCCCTAAAAACAAGGGAAAACTACCTTTCTCTATGCATAACTAATTCGTATACTATTATATGACTGATTCTGACATTCTCTAACCTCCCCCATGTTAACCACAACTTGATGACAAGTTTGTATCTTTAGCCCATCCATACGAGTCCTCTATCTAGTTAAAAAGGTGGCCCTAAAGGCATATTTGATATATGTAACATGGTAAGGATAATTAAATGACTTAGAGAGGTCTTAAAATACATCCAAAACCATATTAGGACCAAATCAACACAATTTATACCTACGATCAGGTTTGAAACTATTTTACTAGGGTTAACTTTCATTGACTTGACTAGTACAAGGGGGCTAGACTTGGGACAAGGCTAGGTTAGGGATAATTAAAACATATAGATCAATATGAATCCCCTATAGGACATGAATAAACTTATACAAGGTTTATAAATGTAAGGGGTTGACTCAAATTTGACCAAAGGTTAAATTTTATCAATAATAACCTACCCTTATATGCTTCAATAATGATGATTTATTTTATAAGGTTCTAGATAGACCCTAGTATGATTATCCACCTAGGTTAATATATCCTTATTGTGTGTCCCATAATATAGTCAATCTTTGAGCCAAATATTATTGAGAATACTAGATATTATTAGAACAACAAGATACATAAGGCTTAGTTTCCACCACAAATTGTTGGCCACCATAGTCAACTAATTCTAGGCACTTTTTTTTCCACAATACAAACATGAATTCTTCAATAGATTGGTGATATATTTTGTAATACCTATATGCACTTTATTTTGAAGGAACCTAGTCTTCTAGTAGTCTAAATTTTACACCTCTAAATATATCTCTGTATCGCATCCCCAGACATATGGAATTCTATTTAATTTGGCATCAATGCATTACACATAATAAAAAACATATGTAGAGTACTCTAATAGAACTTTCATTATTTCGTAAGGCCTATGCCTCAACCTTATCATCAACACTCCTAGGGAAATTCTCAAAGAAATGGGTAACCTTCTCCTCAACTAGATACTTCTAATAGATCAGAGGATGTTGGCCACATGATTCTTATGATTCCTTGCATTGAGTATCCTTAAAATGAGGCACAATATCCTCCTCCTTATTCTAGTATTCCTACCTTTTTTGAAAGAGATAGTTTATCAAACAGTCCTTGTAGGACTCTCTAAGAAAGTATAAGAGACTATTATCAGAGTTACATATTAATTATAGTAAGATTTATTAAATGTTATTGATGATTTATGTAAATATTTATATATACATTTATGAGCCCATACATGTGTCATTATTCACATTTTCATATGATCAAATTTATATTTTATATTATATTCAATATTTTTTATGCCTTATTTTATATATCTTGTTTATATCATGTTTCTCTTTCATTTTCATCACTTTACTTTTTCATAATTTCATTTACAGTTACATCACTTTACTTACACCATTGTTTCATTTTTGGTTCTTTGGTATTATTTAATTTAAGCCTTCATTTATATTTTTATAAATTAGGTAACACCTTTGGATTTCATTTTTGACTTATCCTCTTTTGGATTCTTCAACCACCATTTATATTCCCCCTATTTTTGGATGACCATTTACTTTCCCCCCTGTAGGATTACCACTCCCTATCATTAAAATTTATGATATATCCCTTATAGGTTAGTAAATCTTCCCTTGTGACATGAATATCACAACATATCCCCATTCCTTTCAAATCATTATTTCCCTCCTTATGATCATCTTTAAGCACATTCATCATTATAATATTTGTATTACCTGGATGGATCTTCCATGATCCCCATCTTTACTTTTATTTCTTTTCACTTCAGGCACATGTAAGTTGGTTTATATATTTCACACTTAAATGTGAGTAAGTTTAAGAGTATTTATAAACCATGTTATTTAGGTTCTTCTCTCTAGTGTCCAAGTATAAGCTCTCTTGTGGTAACTATTTATTTCATTCATGTTTGGTTTTCCAAATGTTTAAGGAGAAAAATACAAAAATACAAAAGATTTAAAATCCATGTCGTAAGAAAAGGAAAATATCAAAAGGCATATTATATTACAAAATATATATCATAACAAAATACATGATCTTTATTTATCACATATCCTATTCTATTTGAAGCTCAAACCCCATAGTTGGCATCATGATAAAGTTGAGGTATGTTTGGGTGTAGTAGGCTAGTAGATCAAGTAGGAGGTTTCATGATATCATTACATCTTCCTAAACTATAGTGTCACTTATCTTCTCACACAATTACCCTATCTTTTCAATTGCTAAAATTATTTATATGCACATATATATGGATCTAGATATAAAAATTATGGAAAAGACATAAATGCACAACACCATATATACATGGGAAGACTCATAGGGAGGTAAAAAAAACCCATAATGATTATTTATTATTTCAAAAATAAATTTGATCCAATACATTTAATTTTCATCTCACACTTCTTGAACAATCTCCTTCATAGAACCATTGCTTGAATACTAAAAATATATGAGTGCTCATACACTTAAATGTATGTTGGAATTGATCGAATGTCTGAATGTATTGATTACACCACATAAAATCAATTATATGTGAAGTGAACCACTGTAACCAATGGGTTCAACCTCCCACCAAATTCACAATGGTAATAAATGTATCTATGCATTTTGTTATTTATTAATGTAAGTATGAACCTAGTAATTTAAATAATAAAATATATTATTATTATTTACCTATGTAAGTTATATTATTAATATTTTAATGGCATGTCATATACCACTAACATTAATTATTCCAACACTCCCCCTTAATGTTAAGTATAGATACATGTCATATCCACCTTTATAAAAAATAAATTATACTCCATAAACCTATATGATGAGTTTAGGGTACATGTAACATTTAAAGGATTTAAAAACTTTCATCATGAAAATACCACCTCTTGAAATGAAAGGAATTATAATCCATAAAATACTTAAATTAATTTTAGGATAGCATGATCGTGAGACTACATCTCATAGTTTCTCATGAATAATCTACCAACCATTTTAGATCCTTTTATAACATAAGGACCTCCATTAAAATGTTTGTTTTTAAGTATTGGGTATACTTTAAACTCGCATATGGTGAAGTTTACTAAATTCACATAAAGTGACATATTACAATGATTTTAAGATTTGATAATAATTATAGAGAAGAAAGAAACAAATGACTATTAGGAAGTGAAATTTTCATGCACAAAACCCCTCAATGGCAACTCTGAGAGTCCAATCATTATTCAAAATTTATAAAATTTTATATTAGATAGTCGTGTAGTGAAGATGTCTACCATTTGATCATCTGTTAGACAAAAACAAAGATAAATGTCACCATTAAGGACTTTTTCTCTAATAAAATACACAAACTTCAATATGATTTTTTCTTTAGTGTTAAAATAGATTTTTTGCTAGAGCTATACAACTTTGATTATCATAGAAAGGGGGTACTACTATGAAAAACATCCAAGTGGAGTTATTCTAATAATATTCATCTCTACATGGCTTATTTATCATCTTTCATAACACTTTTATATTCTACTTATATATAATAGATAGAAATGGTAGGTTGATTTTTGTTTCTCAAAGTGATAGTACCTCCACCAAACTAAAACACATATCCAAAAGTAGATTTTTGATCTATAATATCACTAGTATGGTCAGCATCATAAAAATCATATAAATTGGCATGATTAAGGGAAGAATAATATAAATCAAAATTTACAATTCCTTTGATAAACTGAAGTATTAGTTTTGATCATTTTCAATGATCCAAGTATGGATCATGCATAAATCTAAAAGTAACACCTAAAAAAATGAATTATATAGCCTAGTAATAGTTAGATAAATCAAACTACCAACTAGTTTTCTATAAATAATGGAGTTTGCTTTATCATGAGCAGGTATGGATCAAGATTAACACTAAATTCAATAGTAGTATATGTAGGCTTACATTCAAGCATATTAAATTTAATAAGTAATTTATGGGCATACCAAGATTGACATACAATAACTACATTTTTATCCTGAAATACAACCATTCCTAGAAAGTGATGAAGAATGCCTAGATCAATCATTTTAAAATATTTATTTGATTTATATTTATATTTAAAAATTAAACTTATTTAATTGACATTAATAAAAAAATATCATAAACATATAATAAAATTAAGCTAAAATGACCATTTTCAACTTTTACAAAGAGATCATTACCAAAATAATAGTTAGAGAAACCTAATTCTTTAAAATAACTAGAGATTTTATAATACAAATCTTGAGGATTTTATTTTAAACCATAAATATATTTATTTATCTTACAAACATAATTTTATTTTTTAGGTTCATTGAAACATTTAAGGTGAGTCATGTAGATTTCTTCTTATAATTAACCATTTAAGAAGGAAATTTTGACATCCATTTGGTGTATAATTCAACTACTATGAGCTATAAGGTAAATAAATAATATAATTTTGACATCACTTGTTCTTATTAAATAATAAGAGTAGATAGTGTAGTGAGGTCAGGAATGTCTTGTTTTATTTGGTAGTTAGAATTAAGAATATAAATAAAATTATGAAATTCTTCATGAATGTTCAACTGAATAATAAAATACAAACTCTAATCTTGAATAATATTACAATTATAACCATCTAACTAAAATTTAATGGTTTTTTATTTTTCTAAAAAAAGTAACTAATTTTTTGTCACCTTTCATGGGAGTAGTAAGTAGTTCAAGTATTAGTTTAATGATTTTGTGAGACGAGTGCCCTTGTGTATAGATTCAAGGAGTTTCCAAGAATCATTGGATGACTCATGATTATCAAAATAGAGTAGGAAATAATTCTTTACACTCCTCAAAATGATCAACATTACTTATTATAATTTATGTTGAAATACATTAATAATTTTATTCATGACATGTCTCCCTAACGAGGGATTTTCGGTCCCAAAAATAATGTTCCAAATAATTTGAGTCATAAATTTGGATTTAATATGAATTTTACAAATGTTTTTTGGTATTGATAAGCTTTAAAAAAGGTGTAAAACCCTATTAAAAATTCCCTAAGGAAATCAAAATAGGCTGGTGGCCACAAATAATGAAGCAACAACAAAAAAACAACATACTAATAGAATAACATAAAAAGACCTAAACCCAAACACAACATAAAACAAAAATACTAATTATGTAGAGTTTTCCTATCTTTTTTGAAGAAACCTAGGAGTTCTTTGTTGTTGGTAGACTTACCATCCATGTCCATTTCTTTGCCCTAAACATCCTATAGGATAGATAGTGAAGTAGTATCCCAGTGGATAATTTTCATGCACAAGGTGGCTAACACTTTCATTTTGTTCCCAAGAGAGCATAACCCATTCTTTACCTCCTCTAACTGCTTTTTAAACTGAATATAATTGTCACAAATTTTACCATTGGTAGCTTATTTCCTAGGAGTATCCATGGACTTGGTATCCTCTTTATTCGAATCATAAAAGGAGTTATTTAACTCCTTAAAGTAGTTGTTACCCTTCTTTCCCCCTAATTGGGTAGGAGTTTATTCGACCTTCATGATCTCCACTTCATCCTTTGAATCAAAGGTTGAAGAATAGTCAATAATTTTCAACATTAGGGTTTTACCACCTACCAATCTACTTTACCTCTTAATGTTCAGCCTCCTAATATTACTCCCCTAGACCTCTTTGCCTATATATTTAACAACAACCTCCTCCCTTTGCTCCTATAGTTTAGAGTGCCCCTTGTCCATAGCTAATTTTACTTACTTCTCAATGCCAACAACATTATTAGATTTTTTCTTACCCAAATTTTTGGGCACAGAGTGTTCCCAAGTTTCTCTTTTCCTCTTCTTGTTACTCAAGTGTGAAGGGTTATTATTTAATTTGCACAACCCCTCAGTCACCACTTTTTATGACTAGTTAGTTGACCAAGTCACTCCACCCTCAGGAATCAAAAAAGCAAGTCCCTATAGAAGAGGGGACTTGGAGCCTTTTTTTGTGTGGGTTCAAGAAATAAGGTTAATAGTGACCAAATCATTAGGATTATGGGAAGATTTGAAGGGGCCCAAGGAGTATTTTTCAAAAGGGATAGAGGCTTTATTTTTAATAGGGCTACCAAACTTAACACTCAAAGGAATGTTGTCATCTGACTCACTATTGTAATCCTTATCAACCAGATGTGATTTATTGGGATTAGGTGGATAAAAATATAGGTGGAAATGATAGAGATGAAAAATTAGGCCTTGGTGGAATTGGATAGTAGAAACATTAAGGTTGCTTTCATGTGCATTCTTAGAAAATTTGATTGAGGACTCAAGAGATTACAAGAGGTAGAAAAAAAAATTAACAAGCACCTTGTGATGAAAATGGTTTAACAAATAAAATTGATAATGGTAGTAAAACTTCAATCTACCCTCCAAAGCAATGTCTTTCATAATAATAAAATAGACTTTGTCTTAGGGATTGATGAGGCTCTCCCTATCGAAGCTACCCTACAGTTGTACCAGTGACTCACCTTCTCTAAAAAATATTTTCATGTCTTTAGGGTCTTAGAATTTGGTTTATTTCTTTAGCCTTTTCAATAGTATTATCACTAACTTTGAATTGAATTCTACCAACCCAGACCCTACGATCTACATCCAAGATATAGCAAACTAGGCTAAAATATTTTCATCAAAGCCATTGAGACATTCCAGGAGTGGTGTAATGCCTCCCTCATAACAAATGCTCCACAACATAATGTTAACCTTAGACTCAGTGTAGGACAATGGCTTAATTCAAATTTTGTCTCCACCCATGGTTAAGATCTTCCTGATATTGAGAGGATTTCTCAAAGAAAATCTTAGCACCCAAGGATAATGCAATTTAATGCATAAAAGTCCAAAACCAATGGTGTGGATATCATCACTTAAATAACACTTATGGTCACTCAAACACCTGAGCTCATCCTTAAAATAATTTTTGTTAATAAATTAATAATTATGAGTGTATTAAAGCTTGTGCAAGCTATCAATTGAAGAATGCACCACTAGAAATTAGAGCTGCCTCATAGGACAACTAGGTAAATGCCTCAAGCTTTTGTTGATATGAATTTAAATGATGTGGCTCTTTCCATTTATTAAAGTGTACTTTTTCATCATATTTACCATATTTATGACCCATCTTATTCACCTCTCCTAATGGAAAATGTCTATCATAGATCCCACAATTAGAATATATTCTAAACTATATTATTTTATATAGGTCATTGGGCTAAATGAGGTTTGGCCTCCATTTAGAGGTGATCTCTAACAATGGTAGGCAAATTGTTTAGGTTCCTCCATCACCTTAGAGGGAATATATTGATTCCCAAATTGGCCATTTCACCAACCACTTGGTTACCATCTCCATAGATATGCTTAACCTCAAATCCATCAAAACCAAGAAGGAGTTTCTTTATGTCTTGTATGATATCATCAATCTTCTAGCCCACCATATCTTATCTTTAACACCATCAATGATAAGTTTGGAATCACCTTAAATTAGGATTTTTTTAATTCCAATGGCAAGAGCCACCTTGAGACCCCAAAAGAGGGCCATAGCCTTAGCAACATTATTAGAATTCTCTCACATCCCACTAGCATAGGCCACTAAAATCTCCCCCTTATTGGATCTTAGTATACCACCTCCACTTCCCTAACCTAGGTTACCTTTGGTATCCCCATCAAAATTTAGATTCATCCATCCAACAAAATGGGGAGTCCATATGGTAGAAGCACAAAAAATCCTCTTAGAGTTGTAAGTTCTAAAAATATGGGTTGAGATGTTGCACCAATTGATGATGCTTTTTTCTAGCTTGTTAGGAGGAAATTTTGTAGATTTCAAAATGTTTCTAGAGATATTTTCTTATGTTAGTTTAGCAAACTGACATAATACCTCCTTGGGATATTTTTATTTATCTCTAAATAGCCTATTATTAAGCTCCTTCTAAAGTTCCTAGGTTAGGATAGAGGGAATATGAGCCCATGTCTCTTTACATATAGGATGGACAAAGGGGGATAAATAGCCTCTAATGACATCTAAGAATTCATGATTCATGCTCTAGAAGACTCTTAGTTTCTTCATAGCAAAGCTCCACACATCCCATGAGAACTCACAATGTAGTAAGAGGTGGGAAATTGATTCTTCCTCTTTTTTATAAAGTTCACAATGGTTAGGAATTTGGAAGCCTCTGATACAAATATTATCCATAGTAAGGGTCTTATTATGAGTTTCCATCCACTAGAAATTATTGGTTTTAGGAATAAGGTTATGAATCCATACCCTTCTCCAAAAGTTTGAGTCCTCATTGGACTCAAAGAGTAGGTTATAAGTAGATCTAAGTATAAAAACTCCCATTTTGTCCTTTGCCCACATAAATTTATCCCTTGATGGGAATATAGGAATTTTTAAATATTGGATAAGGAGTTGTAATTCCTCAGCAGTTGAGAGAAGGTCATTCTATCCCTAACAATAATTTGATAGATATTTCTAGTCACTATTACCAGGCATAAGATAATTAATAGCCAAACCTCCAAAGTGAGCAATGGCTTTGTTAGCAAGTCTTTGGAGGTTTTGTATCTTATTGAGATGGATTCCATTTAGCTATATATCTTCCCAAAATTTGATGTTTCTACCATCCCCTAACTTCCACTTAATGCCCTATTGCAATAAGGTTTTAATTTTTATAATGTTATTCCAAAACATTGAACCTCTAAGGATACCAATGGTGTGGAGGAAAGAATCAAGGTTATTATTAGAGAGGTAATTTTCTCTCATAATACTACCCCAATCCTTACTACTCTTCAAGAAATTCTACTCGATTTTAGCCAAGAGGGATTTGTTGGTCAGGTGAATTTTTCTAATTCCTAGACCTCCTTACAATTTTGGTCTGCAGACTTTATCCCAACCGACTAGGGAAATTATCTTTTTCTCTTCCACCCTAGTCCATAGGAAATTTATTTGAATTATTTCAAATTTATCCATAATATATTTGGTGATTTAAAGAGGGAAAGGAAGTATATACGAATTGCCTAAAGGGAGGCCTTTAGAACTTGATAATTTCTAGCTTGACTCAATAGCTTTCCTTTCCACCCTGACAACTTATTTTGAATTATTTCAAGAAAAGAATTGAGGTATAAGGGGGAAACATATTTAAAAAATAAGGTAATTTTAGGTAAGAACTTGGGATCTCACCACTTGAATAGCCTAGTATTCTCATGATTTTTTTATGAAGGTTTAAAGAGGTGTTGAAAATGTAGACCAAGATCTTATCATAGTTGATACATTGGCTAGATGCATCTTCATAATCCTTGAGAACCTTCATCCATATATAAGCTTCCACCATTGAGCTATCTCCAAAGAGGATAGTGTCATCAACAAACTGTTGGATGGTAGTAGGATATGTTGTTGAAGTAGGTTTAATACCTTTGATCTCTTGAGATCCTTATAACTTCATAAAACTTTTTCTAAGAACCTTAGCCATGAGAATTAATAGGTAGGGGCACAATGGGTCACCTTGCCTAAGACCCCTTCCTACATTTAATAATCCCCTATAAACCCCATTAACAAGGATAGAGTACTTGATAGTGGTGACACAAGTTTTGATGAGCTACATTACTCTATCTTGGAACCCCATTTTCTCAAAGATTTTGAAAATAAAGTCCCAATCGACTCTATCATAAGCCTTAGATATTTCTATTTTGAATACCAGCCTAGGAAAATTCTCTCTCCATGGAATGAATGTATTCATGAGTGGATATTGAAGCATCCAAAATTTGTCTACCTAGTGTAAACCCCTTCTGACCATTACTAATCAAATGATCTAGGATCGATTGTAGTCTACAAACTAGAATATTATAAAATATTTTATAGATAGTATTACAAATGTTATATGTTGACCCATTTAACATTTTTTACTTATCTAGAATAAAATTTAGAGAAACCATAACTTCCATTCAAAGTTTAACATTTCCTAGTGTTTGTTTTATACTAAAATGACAATAAAAAGGTTCTAAAATGAAATTTTTAATGTGATTTTATGTTTTATTTTTGTAATAAAACATATTTTATGTTTAAATAACAATAACCACTTAATTATATACAAAAAAATTGAAAAATTTTGAAAAATTTGAAACTATAGTAAGAGTCGCAAGTGTTGCAAGAGGATTTTAAAATGGATAAGGAATAAACTTTTGAAAATTATAAAATAAACTTTTGGTTAATTATAATGTTTTAACAATAATTTTGACCAAACAATGTTTGACCAAAAAATAGGTTTAGATTATTTTGAACCTTGTACCTCACTTTTACAAGTGTTTTATGAATTTACACTAACTCCCCTACAATACTTCATGAAACATACATGCACAATATAATATGTAAATCTTGTTCTCACACATCTATTTTCTCGTACAAGTACCCAATATTCATAGTTGTTAAATTATTTATATGCATAGATATATGGATCTATATATGAATATTATAGCAAAGAAACAAATTCACAACACCATTTATACATGGGAAAACCTCATACAAAGGTAAAAAATACGCAATGATAATTCATTATCTAAGAAACAAATTTGACCCAATATATGCAATCTTCCTCTAACACTTCTTCTCAGACAATTTCCCCCATAGAACCATTGATTAAATATTAAAAATATTTGAATGTTCATAAGCTTGAATGTATGTTGGAATTGATAAAATGTCTAAATGTATTTATTTTACCACATAAAATCAATTGTGTGGGGAGTGAACCATTGTAACCAACGAGTTCAACATCCCACCAAATTCATAATAGTAAGAAATATAACTATGGATTTTATTATTTATTAATGTAAGTATTAACTCACATAATATAAATAATAAAACATATTATTATTATTATTTACCTATGTAATTTATATTATTGAGATTTTAATGGCATGTCATATACCACTAGCATTAATTATTCCAATAGTAGTATACTAATGACACTATAAGGGGTTCTTGAAGAATAGGGAATATGTTGTAGGAAGGTATGATCCTTTTAATTTTCATGCATACTATCCTTCATGGGATGATATACATACTTTACTTGTTATCCCAAGCTTTGTGTTCACTAATCAAAGTATCCTAAGTCCTTAATGTCGATAATGATTAACCTTTCCCACTTGTTTAGTGTGTCTAATCCCTACTAAGGATTTTAATAGCACCCATGTGATGCCTTAAATTTGTTATCCACATCATATTATTCTTACTATCCCCTTGTTGGATATTTATTTTATCACATATTTGATCACACCCTTACATTTTTTGGCTCCTTATTTTGGATTTGTGTTATAAGACCTTGAATAGGACCAAGATTGCCTCACAAACACCCATCCATACATCTTTTTAGTAAAAAATTGTTTCCTCTACTATTTATTCATTTTTTCCATTA